>CAJNDV010022223.1:391595-411949 GCA_905221635.1 Symbiodinium sp. CCMP2456
CACCGCAGTGCCCATCAACAACTAAGCAGCAGTACCACCACCGCCACCACCACCACCACCACCACCGCCACCGGCACCACCACCACCACCACCACCACCACCACCACCACCACCGGCACCACCACCACCACCACCACCACCACCACGCACCACCACCACCAACAACAACACCACCAACACGCACAACACCATCAACACCAGCAGCAGCAGCAGCAGCAGCAGCACCACCACCACCTTCACCAGCACCAGCAACAATACCACCGCCAAGGTCGCTTCATCATCTCCACCACGACGACCACCCACCACCCAACGCCAGCCCCTCCACAGGTGGAACTCTCGAACCAAGCCTGAACTCTTGAACCTCGACTTTTCTGCGAGGATCCTCCAACCGGTCGACCGTCTTCAGCTGTAGGGCATCGCGGAGGACGCTGCCAGGGGTTGGCAAGAGCGGCAACAGTCATAGTCATGATTGCAAGTCCTTGGTGCCATATTTTACGTGGCTTCTTATGCATGGCATGAGCCTCGTCCCTGGCTTTCGCAGTGTAGATGCTCCGGGTTGTGTAGTCCGTTTTGGTAGATTTTTAGTGGCAGAAAGGAGTAATATTCCTGCTTTCCGAGTTTCCTGCAGAGTATCTGGTTCAGGCGGTGTCATTGAGGTTTGTCTCTCTATCTGTCTTGCCTGTACTTCCCCATGAAACCTTTGAGAGAGGATGTCAGATTTTGGGTTGTGCTGGCAGCGCGCCTCAAAGGAATTGAAAGGGGTTGATGAGCTTGAAAGACCGGTAGCTTGAAGCTTCGGCGTCTTGAGACTGGAGCTGGATGGAAGCAAGGACCAGGGGACAGCAGCCTTCTGGTGCCACCCGTTCGCGACGCCTCCAGGTGCATCTGCCCGGGTTTAAGACCAAGCCCTCTCCGGGTGTTGTTAGATCGCACATGTGCGACAGGGTACGGTGCAAGGAACGAAGACTGTTTCATACTGATGCCCTGTTCTTGTATGACGAACGCAAGTGGAAGTATCTTGCGTGGCCAAGGCCGAGCAGAATTCACGCCGACTTATCAAGCAAAGCCAGCAGACTTCCTGGAGATCGCGTCCCTTGAAGCTAGGAGCTGGAAGTCGTTCAAAGCATTTCATGCTGCTGCCTGTTTCCCACCTCAAGCCTTTCGTGGCTTCAGAACCTGCGCCATAGAGACTGCGACTAGTGACTAGAGTACTCGGTTTCAGTCCGTGTCGTTTTCGACCGCGTATACTGCGTTGACGCTCGATGGCAACAGCTGCTTGTCTGAACTTGCGGAGGCGTTTGCACTGCGCTCTAGAGCCGGGCCCTCTCCGAGTTGCCTCATACTTTGTGGTCTCTGCTATTGACAGCGCTCGCGACTGAGGTTCGCAGGCGCTCCCATTCCGTATACGCAGACGCTCTGTGGCAGATCCTCTCGCTAGATGAGTCGGACGCAGGGGAAGGACAGGGGTCGGCCAGACTCAAGTTTTCGCAAAAGCTGCAGAAGAAGCCCACACCGGAGGGCAGTCGAGGCTTAACACCTGCCGTCCACGAAAACCCCGCACTGGCAACCGGGAAATCCAGAGCTGCTCAAGTTGCTCAGGTCTCGGCTGAACTTATGCGGTGCGGTTGCTACTATTGACTCTTCGAAACATGGCATTCGTAAGGACCTCTTGCTCTGGAATGCACACAACTCAGTAGACATGAGCCGGCATCGGCGGTGCGAATGCTGCGCTTGCGAAAGCACGGACAAACAAGGGAAATTCCACAGCCGCATCTATAGCCTATAACTGCACCAGGCCTTCTGAATCCGAGGGAAGCTATGCCCGTGACCTGTATCACTGGCATACATATCACAGAACAAGCGGGCACCGAAAACTACGGCGACGGTATACGACCACCAAGCAATATTGAACAGCAAAGTCATGGTTCCAGGGTTATGAAGTAGGAGCATGCCGATTCCAGACCTACAGTACTGTGAGAAACCTGTAGTCCCCGTCTCCAGCCGCAAGTTGACATCATGAGCCGTGAGAGCCCAAGCAGGATACTTCACCGTTCTCAACGTCAAGAACTCGTTCCTTCAAGTAGATGTGGGCTGCACGCTGAAGCGACTTGGATTTTTTAGTGGCTTGTTGCAACGATCCTCGGTGATGAGCGCCAACAAAAAACAAAATAAATCTACCTGTCATGAAGTGCATTCAAAAAGAAAAAGTTCAGCTTGGACGGGTTGGCTCGGTGCTCCTGCTCAAAAAATGCGGTGCGTAGCATTGTCCTTCGTTGGAATGCTCAGAGACCTCTAACCGCTAGTCCTTTTGGTCCTGAGACGTGGCATGATGGGCTCATACTCAGTTACTCAGGAAGTCGGCTTCGTTCCCCAGCTTTGACATGGACCGAGAGCGGACAGAGATTCGAAATCAGGCTGATACCGTGTCTAAACTGGTTTGGGGCTGTCAGAGCCACCAGTCTCGCGATTGTACCTGGTTAGAGACTGCAGTCGGACAGACTCTAGGGGTGCATCTGTGAGATTCGAGAAGCTCTGTCTATACTCTGAAGATCTCTGAAGGATATGCCAACCGTTGATGACCGCAAAAGCAACTTCAGTCAAACACTAGTCTGGTTGAATCCTGCTAGGCGGCCGTTTTGGTGCAGTCGCTGCAGTCTCCGATGTCGGAGGCCGAAAACCACCAGGGCCTGCCCAAAGTTTTCGATGACAAGCTAGCACTTTGCAAAGCCATCTTCAAGCTGGTAGCTGGTCGTAGTCCAGCCAGGTCCAGGGCACAAGTGGGCATTTGCGTCATGTGACTCGCTTGTATGGGATATGCTCGGCTGAAGGTTCGCCCACAGAACACAGTATCCGAATTCTTTGGGGAGACTCTGTGAGCTTCCCGCTTCGCTAAAGCAGATAGCGGTGCAAAAACAGAGTCTAGAGTCTAGAGCCTGTCCACTCATGAGGGTTCATAAATCGATCTTGTAGTTAGCACCGGTGATGCGTGTTGAACATGCCTCTTGTTGCGGTCGACTTTGCTGCAGGATGTTTGCAATCCGGACTGTGGAGCAGAGTGTGACAGTCCATCGACCAGCACAGCGGGCACCGATGCTGCCAGTGGAGGCTTCCCAGAATCTGGGGGAGAGCATCCCGAGATTCCCACAAAGGACGATCAGGTTGTCCAGAGCATGACCCAGACATCTCTTGTCCTGCGCAATATTCCAAGCTCCTTTGCTTCAAATTACGGAGGTCGCTGGATCAATCACTACTGTAGGAGAGAGTAAGTCGTCAGTTTGATATCTTCCCTTGGTTTGCCCTGGTTGTTTTCGCGCTTGGCACTGAAGACCTCTCCCAAGCTAGCAGAGCCTCGTTCATTACATTGAACCATGCTTGCTTACTCCTTCTGGGATTCTCGAGGCTCTTGCATTTTCTCTGAGCGGCCTGTTCGATGTGTCATTCCTAGGCTTACCTTGTAAGTTGTTACCCAGGTGACTACACCAGACAGGCTTTGCTCGATATCTTCCGAAAGCTGCACATCCTCGATCTCGTGAATCTTGAGCTGACTGGGTAGGAAATATAAATAGGTAGCATGGATGTGGCTGGGCTCATTCGAAGAGTTTTGTAGTGACTACTGACAACCGTTCCTGGTATTCAGGGCTAATTCGCAAAATCGCATTTTCGATCGAACATTGTCAGTGTCTGTCTGCACAGGTCCTGGCAGGGTCCTCCTACCGAGAGTGCCCTGCAGCCTCCCTTGGGTTTCTCTCATATTTATTAATCCTCTTGGTCCTGCCTGGTTCTGGGTTCTTTGCGGCACGCAGCATCTCATGTCGTCGGAGGCCCGTTGTGTAGGAATCGAAGTCAGGGCAGGGCTTCTCGTTCGTGGCGCTGCGACTTTAATGAGGCGGTGTATTCGTTTTTCGGAGCCTGTTTATAAAGTTTATACAGAGTATTATGCCAAACAGTAAAGACACTATCGCTCAGGCAAACTGAAGAACAACCACGCGTGCCTCAGGTCAAGCATGTGTACACGAGGAACATAATCGCACAAGCAAGATCGACTTGGTAAGAATGAAGGGGTTCTCGCTTGTAGCCATAGCTTCACCGGTTGTTGTTTCTTGGGCTCTTCGGCAACTGAAGACGCGTGCATCTTTTTGTTGCCACAGCTCATCTGGTGCGCGGAGGGTTCTCCAAGATTAAAGACTTCCTGGGTCTGGCTGTTCCTGTACTTTTTGGCAAGAGCGGTTTTGTTTAGAGCACTTTTTAGCGCATTGGTTCCTCGTACTTGTGGGTCTCCCTTTCCCACACATCGAAAAAGGAACTTCCTGTACTTGCCGATTCGCGGGCGTGACGGCTCCTCTTTGGGCTATGCCTTTGTCAATGTGCACCCCGGCCTTCATGTCAAGTGTTGTTCAGCAGTTGGGGAGGTAGAGTCTAGAGTCTTGGACCGATCACGCACTTTGAGTGTGATGGTTTCGGGCCTTGCAAGTCCGATCTCTTGAGCGAGCGATTTGGCTTTGAGTCCGTTTGACAGATTTTGGTTTGAGACACGCAAGCCCCGTTGCCGCGCCGGATTCGAACTGACGGACCTTGCTAGAGGAGGAATCTCGATGCTGTGGCCAAGTTCACCTCCAACATTCAAGGCTGGCCACTTGCAGGCGCAGCTGTGGCATTGTCATGCGTATGCAATCATGCAGAATAGTCCGAGACGATACGAAAGCAGTCGCAGATCGCATGTAGAACAGCTTACGGAATGACTCCCAGCCTGATGCATGGCTATAACGCAGCGAAAGAGCCGGAATGCAGGCAGAAAGGGCGCTACGAAAGCCACCGTGCATGCTCTTGAGCTGCAGTTTCTAGTTGGGTTGGGCCTACGAACAAGGGATGACTGGCCGTACTCCCCAGCGGCAAATTCTCGCAGCGGCGGCAGCGATCGTCTTTCAAGCTCCATGCTAGATCTTGAATTGGGTGCATGGGGCTGTAGAGCACGGGTCCGCGGAAATCTTGGTTTTGACGAACCCGCCAAGCCTGCTCTAAATCTGCCCGGATTCGGCCTGGCATCAGCCGCACCAGATTACTGCCAGTTCCGAAACCGCAGGGCCAGTGCAGCCGGTCGGGACCTAGTTGGGGGCTCTCGCTTCGAGCAGTGCCCAAGGCCAATTCTGCCATGACATCACTTGATGCCCTTATCAACCGGTACCGTGACTCGGCTGAATGGATGCCTGAGCCCAGTCTTGAGCTCGCGGTGTGGCTGAAAAGGCACATTCGAGATGGATGGTTGCTTGCTCTGCTTTTTTCAGTGGCGGAAAAATGTCATGGCTTCAACCTTCAAGTCCACGGGGGGTTGCTAAAACCTGACAGGAACATATACTTGGTCCAGCAGCCTTAGACTAAGAGCAGAGGCATTTCGATACGTCTTCAAGCATTTCGGGACATAAAGACGTAAAGAAACACAACAAAGACACAAATGTGTGTTCTTTGTGCCTTCTTATGCCTCGAGAAGCTTCTGGGTGCAGTAGCCACTGCTGGGCTCAAAAAACAGCTCGAAAGCTATCTCTGTTCTGGGGGGGGGGGGTGGACGGGGGTGGTGGGGGTTTTAATAAACCTATGATCAGTTCGACACTGTAGGCTCAGTGAATCAAGAGACTTACGAAAGGTTGGAGTCCCAGCTAAGTTCCTACCTCCAAAAAGTCTTTGAGCCGCAAGGTGACAGCCCCATCATGCATTCTGAAGCTTGGCACGGATTTCCACTCTTTCGGGGTTCGGGGTCTCGAGCTTCAGGTGACGGCAGTGTGGTGCAGAAGGTCCCGTGAGTCTAACGTCTAGAACAAAGCAATTGCAAACCCTTCGGTGCCTGGGCACAGGCGACCGGCTCTCTACTGAGTACAGTAGACTTGGTTTTCTTCCGGTTATCCCTTGCTTTGGCAGTTGATGTCGACTTGTCTCCTGTGCACACGGTGTACATGTGTCGAGTATGGACAGGTCCGGACATTGTCTTGCTGTGGCAAAGAGATTCATGACGAAAGTCTCATCATCATCATCATCATCATCCTCATCACACTCCTTTAGTGCTATGGCTGTGCTGGCTACGATTAGTCTTCGCGCGCATGTTGTGACGTGTTCACTTCCTTGCAGTCTCGAACGCAACGGTGTCACGAACAAAACAGTTGACAGTAGTCCGGCTATAGTCTGAGTAGGAACGCTGTCCACTGCGAAGCACTACACAACACGCCTGGAGTCATGCCACGTCAACCGCGTGCATGATCCAGACGGCCACCATGATTCCAAGAGCTAAAAAAAGGTCAGGAGATGCGCAACGTGACCTTTTTCCGTGGCTATAGTCAAGTCCCACTGAACACATGCAAGACAAGGCGCCTAGCTCCGAGGCCGCCTAGGTCAGAGAAGATGTGAAATGCAGCTTCTGAGGTCGTGTAACATTTGCAGTCCCCAAACAGCAAATGTCAACCCCCAAGATGAAAGCGTGCCTAAAGTGGCTTGCAGCTCCTTGACCTGGCCGCAAATCACCAGCACCCTTGGGCCCCCGTGCTGGAGCCTCAGGCCGTTCCGGTCACGATGAAGCCCATGCTGCTTCATTTCGGAGCCTCGGTTGCCACACTCGGACTACACGGAGAACGGTGCATTATGCCAGCGTATAACTACAACCACCATGACCACCCCCATCCCGGCCCGACAAGTTTAAGCTGAGTTACATTAGCTGGCTTGTACTTGTACACGTAGAAGAGAGTGTCAGCTTCCGTTGCCTGCAGACGGCCCCGGGTCTGCCGAGGTGCCGAAGTACCGTTCCCACCACCTCAGCAGGCATTGTCTCGGCATCGTGGCTGCATCGATGCGGTGTACCGACGAAGGTCGTAAGTCTTTTAAGGGTTTTAAGTATCCCACGGCCAGCGGTGCGATCTTCGCCAGACCGAGCTAGTGCATCTGCAACGAAACGTGCCGCCGCGGCTGCATTGATGTATGGAACGTATCGACATTGACTGGCTGTGGGCATTCATGGAATCGAAGGGGCAGTCACCCTTGGCAGAGAACGGGCCAACCCATGTTCACAGGCTGACAGGCACATGCTGCGCTTTATAGCTAGGCATAGATGACAGTTTCCAAAGACAGAGAAGAGTCAGAGGGAGAGCGACAGAGACCATCTGCATTTCGCGTGATGTTACGCTTTTGCTTCTAATCTTCGTGAAGCACCTCACGCTCTACATCTGCAAGGCCCCTAGCTACAAGACTCACCCGAATCAATACCGAATCCGACAGACAGAGGCCGTCATGGCTTCCCCGAGGCAAGCAGGACGGATGATTGTGAGTCATGCTGAGATTCGTTTGGCTTCCATAATGGTGCTGTCTGAAGTGCACTGTAACCACTCACCAGAGCCGGTGCAAGACTCGGCAAACGATGACGACAAGTAATGCCACTGTACTATTAAGTCGTTCGCACAAGCTAGTCCTGGTGTCTGTTGCAAACCCTAAAAAGGTGAAAAAAGCCATCTGGAAAAGGTGATTCGTAGTACCCCTTAAAAAACCAACGTAAAAAAACCCAAATGTAGCCTCCCCGGAAACGCATGAACAACCCGAAAACAACCCGAATTAAACCGACGAAAAACCCACTGAGCAGGCAGAAAAAACTCGACACCATTCGCGCTGACAGGTCGTTATGCCTGTCGTTGGCTTAGGGCTGGCGGCTGGGTGGGCTGGGCTGGCTGGGGCTGGGGTTCAGGGGCAGGGGCGCACGCAATGGTGCCAAGGAGGGCGAGCGAGGGAGGTGGCTTGAGGGTGTGTGGAAGCACGTTTTCCGGCGCCTTTTTTTCAGCTTCCGGCTACGTTTTTCAGCTGAAGCTGCGCGTTTCTGGCACCTTTTTTGCACCTTTTTTGCATGTTTGTTGACGCCTTGTTTTTGCCTTTTTGTTGTTTTTTTTGCGTTTTCCCTAGCAAACCGCCAAAAAAAACGCTCCACGTCCCCCTCCAGGCCCCCATCCTTACACTCGCAAAAAACCCGCTCGCAAATCAAAAAAAAATCAATTCCGTGTCACCAAAAACCCTCGAAGCCGGGCAAGTGTCAACTCACTCCTGAGCCCTCTCTTCCAGGCAGCCGCGGAAAGGGCTTGGACGCAGGGCGCGAAAGGGCAGGGTCTGGGCGGGCCCCGAAGGGGCCAGCGCGACGGAGGGCAACCAGCCTCCCACTGGGCATCATGCCGTATCCCAGGGCACCCAGGGACCCAAGCCCCAAGCCTTTGCCTTTTTGGTGCCTTTGGTGTCGCCTTTTTTTTCAGTTGCTTTCCTGACTCACGTTTCTTGTCACGTTTTTTCTGTGTTTGCAAGTTGCCTTTTTTGTGCGTTTTTAGGATTTGGTTTATTTCCAGCACAAGCTCGGGTATGAACTACTTAACTGTACTAGTGCTGTTGAATGGTAGACAAGTCGCGCAAAATATGTACACACCTTGTTGCTTTCAGCATCCATGGCCAGTCAGTGTCCACGATCAAGGTGGTTCCTGTCTTGAGCTGCTGTTGTTTCATGCTTTTACGCATCTAGGTGATAATCACCATGATTGCAAGTACTTGCCTGAGCAGGTCTGCAGGTCCAGTGGGGTTGGACTCCGAGGGTTGTTGGGATTTCATGCTACAAATCTCAAAGGCCAATGCGCAGCGTGAGCGCACACTTGCTTTGCTACGCTACTTGACACCGCTGTTTACCTGCCTCCTCGAAGCATTCGCAACAGCAGTCAGGACAAGTGCAAGAACGAGAAGCACAAGTAGCGAGTTAATGAAGCTTGCCTGCAACTATCATGTGCCGGGATTCACAAGGAAATGGAGCCCAAGCTTCATAAGTCTAGAAAGGTCTGGCCCTGAGGCTTGATGTCGAAAATTGCGTGGTACCGGCCATTGACGGCCATTGAGCTCGATGTCCGAGTGCCCAGGCCGAGCGATTTCTCCCAAGTTATGAGTCGTAGCCTGACGTATTCCGAGCACGCGCCAGCTCTGCGAAGTGTTGACTGCTAAGACATGGCGGGACAATAGTACTCGTACTGGCAGCAGGGGTTTCGAACAACCACACGGCAGCCATCATGCCGACCGTGCCGACACTGACAACTGCTAGCACTGCAAGGAAGGCAGCAGGCGCGCAAACTATACAACCCTGTCAAACCACACACGGCCTCCTCCATCGCACGAATGCAAGGGGCGGACCGGAGGGCTTGTCGGAAGGGCGACAAACGAGTTGTGGGACGGAGTAGTCTTGCGGATCAGTTCTGCGCAACAACACCGCCGACAGTTGTTGTCCAAGCACTTCACTACACAGAGCCGCACGAGGTGTTCTTGCCTTTCCCACCGGTTGCGGAGTGTCCGTGGCTGCGGCTGCGGGAAAGCAAGTGGCGGGCGTATCCGTCCATTTCCGAGGACGACAGGGGCAGGGGGAAAGTTCTTGCTTTGCACTTCCGGTTGCTTGAGGGTTTTGGGGAGCGTATAGTATAGTGATCCCAGGGAGAAGCAGCATCTCAGAATCTCTGATTTGACTCCGGCCGAATTAGGGCAAGAGGGTAGTTTGTTCACACCAGAGTGCGCAGACCAATTGTTGGAGGCTTGGAACACTTTGGGTGCCCGCTAAAAAATGTCTCTTGCCTCTTGGGAGGACAACCAGAGATGTGGATGAGGCTATGACCCGTGGTCTCAGCACTCCACTGAGTGCCGTGTGTGTGTGTGTATTCGTTCCAAACGTTTGAGCTCTGGATCTCATATGATCGAACAAGATCCTGTTGATCCGGAGGGCACGGTCGGGTCGGATCTAGCTTGGCTCGCTCAAGGTTCGACACATGTTGCATCCTTCACGTCCTTGCAGAATTTAGCGTCTACACTAGGCGGTTTGCGCACGTACATGTATATGTACATGTATATGTACGTATGTGTGTGATGTCTAGGTATGTGGGTGTATGTGTGCATATAGACAATATTCTTATGTAACTAAATAAATAAATAAATATATATATATATATGTGTGGAAATAACTTAGTACATGCGTTTCCAGACATGCAGCCATGGGAGCCGCAGCTCTTGAATTGCAACGCGGGCTTGAAGTTCAGCGGTGTCGGAATTTGGATTGTGATGCTTTGGGCTTCGACCGGAGGTGAGTGGGGACCAAGGCCCGCAAGCATAAGGCAAAGTGGTAACGTTTAAAGTCAACTAAGTAAATAGTAGTTACATGCATGGAAATGAAAATAGACGGACGTGGAGGCTTGCAAGTGTGATTTCTGCTCGGACCTGCCAGTTTATGTCTATGGTCCACAGGATCTCCCGTCACCAGCAACAGCACTTACCGGCTTACGGTTCAATATGTCCCAATGATCCGGTGGACCGACTTGACATCCTAAGCCTTTCGTGGCCAAACAGGATGTCAACTTGCGTGCATCAAGTGCATGCGTCCGATCCTGGAGCTCGACAAATTACCAACGGCTTTTGCATATCAATTTGTGTGCTGAAGATCGCCTCCTTGTTTTATCATGACAGAGGAGAACCGGCGAAGAAGTGGCTCACTTCGCCTTTACTCCGGTTCGAAATCAGTGTCAGAGCTGCTAATGCTAGTGCCGAGTAGCCAGCTCATCCAGGTGATGAATCCCTGGTTCCCGAAGTCTTTGTAACCTCCAAAACGTGATGGAGCGACAGTTCCCTTCTTGTCTCCCAATCTGTTTGGCACAAAGCCAGCTTTCATGGTGGAAGCCAGAAGCATCAAGAATACCTATATACAATTATATACATAGATATTTCAAGATATATATATATATATACATATGTATATGTACATGTATACATATGTATATATAATATGTATAAACAAATATATATATATATATATATATATATGCATTAGTGTCTACATATAGAGTTTTGGAATTAGGAGGCCCTCGTATGGCGATGTTCGGTTATCTCCTACTCGTACGGTACTGTGCCGGATTTAGGAATGCAGTCTTTCGGCTTATGTAGGGCCCCCCCCCTGTGGTTCGTTGGGATGCAGATGGATGCAGTCTTGGTATGCTCCGTAAAAGAACACTTGGAGGATTCTGTGCAAGAAGACCCTGCCATCACCAACTGGGACTAGTTCATGGCCTATACGAAATAACAAGCATCTTTCCGGACATCGGGGAACACCTGTGGTGGGCAGGCTGGTGCACACGACATCGGCCGCACCATGAAACGATGAAACTCCTGGCATGCACGGGAAGACATCTGCGGCAAGTTAGGCACGTGGTTATGCCTTGGAAACATGTTGCCTCAATTCACGGCGCGCTGGTGAGATCTGAGATTTGCAAGGATAGACATGCAGACAGACCTGCAAGCTATCGAAACTTTAGCAATTCGCAGCTTGCGTCTGAGTTGTTGTGAGGGAATGCTCCTTCCCGTCACACGCTCGGGCCGCAGGATACGGCTTCAAAAAAGAAGTAGAACTTCAGCAGCTCTGGTGCGCAAGTCGCCCTGCCTGGAGAGACCTATAAGATTCGGTTTGGGCCGCAGATCGCTCTGAATGCAGTGCTGCAGATGGCAGCGATTTCGGTATGAGTCTATACATTCGATCTCAAGGCATTGCTAATCTTGCCAGGGTTGGACTCAGAGAATGTCAGTAGTCCTGGCTACTTCGGACACTGCAAAGGGCACAACTCACGGCCCAATCACGGCCCTCGTTGCATAGCCACATGCCGAAAGTTGTGAAGCAGTCATAGTGCAGGTCTGGAGAACTGATTTACCCTTGTCTTGCTTCATTCTACTGGTTTTCGGCTCTGGGACAAGCTCGCCTGAAAGGCGGCATGACGCAAGCTCCGGGCTTGATTCGAACCTCGTGCAGAGCTAATTACCTCCCGCATGCAGGGAATTTATGACGGAAATCGTTGGATGTCGCCAACGTCCTCTTTTGACTTTCGCCCGAGACTAGCTGCAACATCTGAGGCAAGAAGCCGTAGCCTTTCAGCTGAAGTTGCGCCTGGTTTATGTTGACATCCTCGTGCACATGACAACACAAGACAACCACAGGACCTGCATACTGGAATCGGAGACGAGAATTGACAATGACCCATACGAGCCCCTCCCTTGCCCTGTATTGCAAACTTTCCTCATAACAAGTCAGGAGTTGCAGGTTCGACGGGTAGCAGGCCGTAGAAGGTGCTCCATGATGATACCCGGGTAGCACCGTATCTTCGTCGGTGGCATGCCTGAGGATTGCCGACTGTCAGTAAAGACCTTGAGAGCCTCAGCGAGTTGCTTGCAGGCTCGGGCACCTTCCAGTTGGCGACTGGTTATCCAAAGCGTTGTGCCAGGGACCGTTGTTCCTCCCGGCCAACTTCCCCTCATTAGATTGAACTGCACGGGCCCCCGGTCTAACCCTTGCAAGCTGAAGTAGACCACTGCACATCTGACAAGTGAAGGCAACCGGGACCCCAGTTTCGAGCCATACTGACAGCCATTTCAGACTGGCCAGTCCGGTCTTAAGGTGGCGGGCGCTGGTCCATCAAGCGCTTATGTCAACATCGTTTGCGCTCCATTTCACGATTTCACCCTTCTCTGCGCTGGCAGCAGTGAGAAGCTGCTGGCATGCGACCCTGACCGGAGCTGTGTAGTTGGAAACTACTGTTTTGGATTCCTGAGGGTTCCTGCAAGCATACGGCCTTGCATGTTTGTTGTGGACGAAGAATGAGGCGAACCACTAGCAGAGAAAAGGACAAGATGCATCGAATGAGTGCGTCATGCCAACGCTGCCTTGTGTTACTGGACCCACGGCAAATCAACGCACGAGAGGCAGGCCTCCCATTGAATACTCCGAGTAGTTCTCTCTCAGTCTCTTAGTTTGAGATTTGGCTGCCATGTTGTAGAGATATCCCTGATATCGCGGCCCTCGCGGTCTTTGCATTCGGCCTCCGGTTGATCACAACGGGCTTGCAATAGATGCCTAGACCCTTGCCTTATAACCTACACCCCCTATAAAACTCTGTATATAAAGCCTACAAAGACCTATAAAGCCAAACCAAAAGTCCCCCCTAAACCCTAAACCCTAAACCCTAAACCCTAAGTAAGATATAGGCAGCTCTCGGAAGGTCGGTTAGCCCGAGCTCTTCCGTCGGCTCGAGCTCCGTCTCATCAGGAGCTTCCGGGTTTTGGCTTCGGGCCTTCAGGGTGCGGGGCCGGGGTTCTTTCTAGAGATGACGGGTGCTTTTTTTGTTTTTTTTGTTTTTTTGCTTTTTTGGGGTTTCAGCTTGAGATAAACATCCACATCTTCAGGGATCCTAAGGCATGGCTAGCTGTCCGACTCTGTATCCCTTTTGCGTGCTGTTTCTTGGTTTGGTGCACCCGATTGCAGAGTTGGAGTCTTTCGGTCGTGGCCAAATCGAAGATGCCATTGCTGCATCAACCGTTCCAGTCGCCGTCAACCGCTTGGCCTGTAAGGTTTAGGGTGTCTTGGCTCTGTCGGGCTGTAGGCTGTTTTGGGTTTCACAGGTTGGGTTTGTGATGGGGTTTGTGTTGGTTTATATGTGGCAGCATTCACAGATCCCCCTCGCCTCCCTGTCCCCTTGGTAGTGCTGGACACTCCCGTTTCAATGGAGCGACACGCGGTGCCCCTTCACATTACATAGGCTCTAATTCCACAAGGCTTGAGGGGGGTTCAAAGCGAGGAGGGCACATCCCCTTCTTTTCCTGTTTGGAGAGGAATCGGCCAGGGAAGGGCGGAAAGGGTTCGGGGTTTGGGTGAGGGGTTCGGATTGCTGCCCCTTCGACATGTTGAACAGTTAATTGCAAGAATTGAATCGAAACATTACTGTAAACCACTGCCTTATCATGCCAAGATCCCAAGCCTCACTTCATCTTTCACTCCCTCCACCCCCCAACCCCATGCGGCACGAGCCTGTGTTCAGGGTTGAAGCGAGGGTTTAAGGGTTTGGGGGGAATTTCCGCGCTGCACTCCAGCCTCAGCTTCGCAGAGAATGCCAACCACTGCCTCTCTCCTTGAAACCTGCCGGATATCGGATACCGCATGTTTTCAGGACATCGGCGACCAGTCTTGGATCCCATTGCAAGGCGGGCCGGTTCCAGCATGCATCCCAGGCAAGAGCCCCTGGACTGAAGACGCCCTGGACCCTCCGCCCTTGTCTCCACAAACTCAACGAAACCCTAGGCCCCTATATAGACCCTATCACTGCCAACCACTACAAGCCATGGAGGCCGCGGGGTCCTCCGCTGCCTTCTGCCGGTCGACTGTTGCTCGCCACAGCACAGCAGGTGCACCGTGTAGTGCACCCATGGGTTTCTGGGGCTTAGGGCCGTTTATAGGGTTCAGAACGTTTTGCATGGGTGCCACGGATCCGTGCACTTCCGAGCTTTAGGCAGGACGATGGTACCATTTGTTGCGGCTGCCCAAAAAGTCCTTCAGATGGGTAGCGTCTTTGCAGATCTGTGGCTCTTCAGTCTGCCCACTGTCTACATGACAGATATCGCATGTACCGCCCCCGAGCAGTGAAAGCAGTGTGGCCTTAAGGGAATTGCGCGACAACTCTATCTGATCGTCTTCAACTCCAGACGCGACTCCAAGAGCCAAGTTCACGGCGCGAGCTGCACTGTGGTGCGAGAAAAAACCGCATTCCAAAGGTATGCACGGCGCCTGTGCGAGATAGCGCGAGGTCCGAAAATGCCCGAAAGTGGCGACCCGTTTGAACACGGACGAAACCCGCAAAACGCGAGCGGCACTACGGAAAGAGTACAAAGCTCTTTTAACTTCCGGCGTTCACTTTCTTGCTAGACACTTCGAAGTGAGAGCTAGCAAAAGCTGAAGACCCACACATGCAGCAGCAAGGAAGCTGCCGAACTCCCGCCTCCGAAAAACCCTACGTATGCTACGCAAAAAGTTGTTCAGTTTCTATAGTGTCACATCATCGCACGAGTTGAGCGCCCTTCCGGTCAGGAGAGCCGCGAGACTTCACCGCACTCTGCGCGATCCGGCCCGGCAGCTCCCTGAGGCTGGGTCGAAGCTGGTGTCAGGTGGAGGCTATGGAAAAGGCCGGTTGAGGTGTCCAGTGGCTTCTTCCTTCGAACTCATGTGCATGACGCGGCTTCGCCGCTGGCCCCGGCAGGTCTGACTTGTGACATGACTGCTTCCGGTCCTGCTCCGTCCATTGCATTTGAAAGCGCAGCGCGAATGAGATCGAGTGTTAAGTGTCAGTATGTGAATCCGATGTGCAGCCCATGTCGAAGCCTCGTCGTTTGCATGTGACATATAGGCTGAAGCTGCACGGTATGCTAGTCTGTGCATCGCCGGGCCAAAACAGATGGGGACTAGCAGAATAGCCAGCAGCACCACGACAAGAATCGTCGAACTGTTTGCCCACCCCGAACCTTCGTCGAACGACTTCCAGGGGGTCGTCTCTACACTGAAACTTAGCCCTACATTAAGCGCGCTAAACCCTTCTCAGACTTTTGGACGTTGTGTTGGCAAGTTTCATGAACATTATCATTCTGAGGCTTGTGGGTTCAAGAGGTGCGTTTGCAAAACCTACCATTCTCACTCCAAACCCCAACCCCCACCGGCCCCCACCACCGTTGAGTGGTGCGCTTAGATACTTTGCTTAGAAATTATTGTATAGCTACTTGCTTATTCTTGGCTCCACATCACCCGCCTAAATCCTACACCTTACATGCTAATCATGCTAAACCCCTGAACCCTGAACCGACAACTCTAAACTCCAAACCCTTAAGCCCGATTCGACGAGCTACAGTGGCACTTTTCTCGAATTCCAGCCGGTAGAGAGGTCGAAGTCCTCAAGTTGCACGATGAAGAGACGGTGTGTCAGTCATAGATCTGTCAAGTTCTTGTTTGTCAAGAGACCCGCTGCGCTGCGAAGAATGGACCCTCGCAGTGTCGTGACTTGTGGCTGCCCATTCTTGCTTCGTGTCTTACAGTGTCCGTGAGCGGTACAGGCATATCTAGTAGTATAGTGGTAAGCGTATATAGACGAAGTCAGTATGCGGCCTTTCAGTCTTTCAAAGTCACAGACACAGATAGTGGTCGAGTTCGAGCTTCGAGCTGCACGGGCATGATCCGAGCAACTGCCGGGCTTTTTTCTTTTATCTATGCCTCAGACGAGCAGCTGCAAGTGCGATATGGCGATGTGGTATTCCCGCCTCACTTCCGGCACTATAATTCGGTTTGGCAGGGCAACTTTCCATGTAGTGGACGCATCTGGGGACGGCAGTGTACCTCGCAGGCTGTGCTGCTGTCTCCTGCGTACGAGATTTTTTTGGAGATCGTTTTCGTCGGGGTGCTGCCATTAGTGCAGGCCCTTTGCGCTCAAGGATCCTGCGACGCCTTAGGCGTCCTGACGTTGGTCGTTGTTCAGGTATTCCACATGCAAGGCGAGCAGAGGCATGTTGCACGATTCTATGGATTGGGGAACCCATCCTCAGATAGGGATGCTCAGGCACCCCTAGCTATGCCTGCACAAAGGCAGGCCGCAAGGCTGCAGCACAAAGCAACCACCCTTTTTGCCCCATAGCTCTAGTCCTGGTCATCCGCGACCCATGTGCTGGCTTTTTGAGGCACTTCCCTCGACACCAAATGACTATGAAGGCTAAGTTCGGGTCGATCAGCACTATTCGTTATCGTTTCAGCAAGTTCCGCTGCCATCCTTATAATATTTTAATCAACGAGGTTGTTCGAAGCATGCAGGTGCGCGTTCGTAGTTCTACGACATATTATATATACACGCATGTATACATGCGTGCATACGCACGTGCGTGCGTACATGCGTACATACACACATGTGTACACATGCATACACATAATATGTAAGCGACGGCTTTTGTTTGTTTTATGCTACAGTGGTCTAAAACGAGATACCCCTTTGCAGTAAGTTTTTTGTCGGAACTCGCTCAACTATGGGAGCGAGATAGGGGCACCGCACAAAACGAGATCAAGTATATTTATGACGCGATACAGTCCTATCTGAAGTCGAAACTGGAAAGCGACGTTTGTGCGGCATGATTGTGTCCTTTACGCTGCTTTCAGCGGGACTGCTGGTACTCTTGTGTTTTGACATAGGTGTTTGGAGTGGCTTCGGTCAGGTGTCTTGTCATAGACGCATCTTTCATCTTTTCTGTCCTAGGCACTTCATTGGGAGGGAGTGCTTGTAGTTCGGCATCGGCAAGTCTTTCCCACGGCACGATGTACAGTCACGGCGTTTTGTGTGTGATATAATCGGATCGAAACGAGATAGGAAACGAGATCCAAAACATTGACGGAGTCGGCCATATATGCCCAGGGCCCATTCATCACTATACTACTGCTACCACCACCACTACCACGACGTACCACTACCACTACCACCACTACCACTACTACTACTACTACTACTACTACTACTACTACTATACTACTACTACGACTGCTACAACTAGGACGAGGACCAGGACTAGGACTATCAATATTATGTTAATATTTCTATTGCTACAACTGTTTCTGTTGATTAGTAATATCATCATTGCTACTGCTAATACTAATACACTGCTTCCACTACTGTTGTACTCTAGTAATATTACAGCTCGTCTAGTTCAAGCAGCGACAGCGACAGCAGCTGAGAAACTCATTGGCTTCCCGAATGACAGATGGTGACTGGATATTCATAAGCAGATATGGTTGCAAATTTGAAAGATCTGCTACTCACGATACGAACGGGATCGAACATTTCTTCCAGTACTAATCATGATGAAATGAATTAGGGGCACGGCTTCGAGATGGTGTAAGTAGTGAGAACCTTAAATAAACGCAGCGGTCCTAACATACATACTATATATACATATATCCGTATACATTTATATATATATATATACACATGTATATACATACACCTACGTATGTCTTTGCGCGCACATGCCAAGTAGGGGTGAACAGCGTTGCCAACATGTGAAGAAACAGCAGCAGAAGGTGTCCCATAACAATTTGGTCATGTTGTGTTGGATGTTGAGTGTAAACGACTCTGTCATTTACTCTGCAGAGCTGAAATAAATTTGGTAATTTGGCCCTCAGGCAGCCAGATCAAAGGTGTGACTCCGTGAGTGAAGTAGGTGTGAAGAATCCTCACATAACTAGCCGATAAAGAATATCATCCATCTGGCGTGAGAGTGGGTGCTGCAGCCGTCGTCTTCAGGTGCCATGCCCGCAGAGTTTATTACCATGTTTCCGGTTTTTGATTCTTGCCCTGTCCGCCTTCAGCTCTTCAACCTCTGCCTTTGAAAGGAATCCCCGAAGCTTTTCATCCAGTGACACATGACTTGGGGCTTGTAAGCTGAAGATGCCTGAGACTTGCAAGGCCTAGCACGCAGAATTCTAGGATATGTTGCCGTCAGATTCTGACCTGCACCAGGATTTGAAGGTTGATCAGGGCCCGGTTTCCGATGACATGCATGGGGTGTTGGAGGCGGCTTTGAGGTTGGGAGAAGCTCTTGGCGTGGCCTGAGCCAGAGATTCAGACAGCACTCACAGCGTTTCAAATCTCTCACGTCATGAATGCTGTCGGCTCGGAAATGATTGCTCCCGGCCATTGCTCACCTTCTCCCAGCAGTTTTGTTTGCAGTTTATTCCACCCGTAGCACCTCGGCTGTCACAAGATGCGGCCAGTCTGCCTCAGGGTAGCAGGTGGTGCACCGGTTTTCAAGATGCTCTGGCGAGGAACTTTCCTCCTAAGGAGGCGCTGCCTAGACTGGGTCTCAGTGCGAGAACTTATAATTCACAGGTTACTGAGAATTTCCATTGAGTTTATGAGATTCATGTACATCCGTACATAGAAAATTGACATCTTAGGCAGCGGCCAAATCCGACTTCTCGCTGCAGCATCCAATCGAGCGTGGTAGCATGGGCAGAGCCCACGATCTCACCGCGCTCCCTAACGCGCCAAAAGCCTTCCGCTCAGGTCTTGCAAGACACATTCCCGTTCCAGCTGGATCTTCACTTCTCTCGCCTCTCGCCTCTCTCTCTCTCTCTCTCTCTGTATATGTGCATGTATACATATGCATGTATACACAGACACACACACAAAGAGATATGCGTATAGACATATTATGATACAGGGAGAGGTCCAGATAATATATATATATATATATGTGTGTGTGCAAATAGCCTTTCCCAACTACGACGGGGCTTGCTCGTGGTGTTAGATGTACTTGCAGGCTAGCAGGAAGTTGAGCACATTTTGGTGTTGGCAATTCATGATGGCGACCTCGCCAAGATCGGAAAACACATGGACTCGGTTTCGGCGGGTATGGTAGCGATCGGGTTCATCGAAGCTTGGGGCAACTCCACACTCCTGAACCACCACTTCCATGTAGAAGCGTTTGTCGTATGCCCGTCGGCCTCAGAATCCTCCAATATTCGTGGCTGAGTCTGGCTGGGGACCTCAGGACGTGGCACTTCTATCCGCCATTGGAAGTTGCTTTGCTGGTTTCTTGGCTCGCATGGAACATGGATGGCGAGGGCTGCTTGGTAAGATTAAGGCAGGTGCCCTCAGAGGAATGTACGATTCTCTAGATGTTTCGTTAAGGAGACAAAGGCCCTGATTGAGCGAAGGACTCAAAACTGGCACAAGACCATCCTGGCGTGCAGGACGACACAGTATCATGGACACAGGAGCAGAGCAACACACCACTCACCCATTCAATAAAACTCAAAGCCCGAAACCAAAGATGCCGCACCCGCCGTACGCGCATGGGTGGAAGCCCAAGACTTTGCAGGGAATCGCCTCTCTGACCTTGCCTGTTACGTATCGGACCGTCCCGGGCCCAAGGGGAGATTCAAGTGGCAGTCATTGTACTTTCTATTGTACCCACACTTTCAACACGAATCCGACGACGCTCACAGGATCTTGATAGAGCCGACTGTTTACGTTTGCTCTAGGATTGTGTTTGAGTTGCATGGTCAACATGCGCAGCCGCGTGATTCAAACGCAGGGAAGATATCAGACTCAGTTGCACACACACATCTGCACCACAGCCCATGTCACTACCGTTCCTTCTTGCCGCTGGACCTAAATCGTACAGCTGAGAGATTCAACATGCCCTATAGTGTATCGGCAGCCAGTCTGTGCAGACTGTTAGTTGGCGTGCCATGGGCCATTTGAAGCAGCTTCTTCACAGACATGCAAATGCACGTAGAAACGTGCTAGCATGCAGCCGGCTGCTGCAAAAGCCAATCCAAAGCCCCCAGCCCCTCCCAAGGCGAAGTCTTTAGCACCCGCCAAGCCCAAGCCACAAGTGCCATCTCCCGATGCGTCCACACCGTCCCCTCTCCCATCCACAGCCAGCGCAAAGCCTGCAGCACCGAAACCTGTGGCCCCGAAACCGGC
>CAJNDV010022224.1:0-10731 GCA_905221635.1 Symbiodinium sp. CCMP2456
AATATTATATTAGAAGAGAAAGATCTGAGATCTAGCTATGAATATAAGAAATATATAGAGACGATTTATAAGATATCAATAAGAAGAAATATTTCTTAGAAAAAATTCCTAGAATATAAAATTTCATAAGAATGATAATCCTTATATAATGGTTTGAAATATAAATAGATCTCTCAAATTTTATATTATTAATTCATTTCAGAAATAGATCAGCATCAGATAAATGAGCCAGAATATTTCAATTAATATAGAAATCTTGAATATTTCAAGAATAAGACCCATCTTTATTAAAAAAAGATTTCTATAACTAAAAAATCGATTGAAGAAATACCGATCATATCGAAAAAAGAAATAGTCAAGTAGAGATAGATATAAGCAGATCGAGATATCTAAAGAATCACACAGAAAAATATCCAAAATAGAAAATATAAATACACTACGTATATTCAGCAAGCACGATATTAAATTCCAAATTTTCAGAATATTGAAATTTCACAATCACGCAAATATCCATGAATTTCTACGAGCATCCCCCCCCATATTTAATATTCTGAAATATTTAAAATATCTTAATATTATAATAAAAATTATTGAAAATTATGAAAATTAATCAATTTTTAATATCGCGAGCGAAATACTATCATTATATCACTAATATTAAAAGTATATGTCTAATATGAAATATTAATTATATGCTCCTACCTCATCTTAATTCAAATTTTATTTTTAAAAATAAATTTCGACTTTCGATTATAAATACAATCATATATAATTCGAAAATTTCATAAAAATTATATTCAATATTTCTAAATTCTAATTCAAAAATTTTGAAACCTTTGTTCAAGAATTTTAATTTTAGGATTAAATTTATCAATAATAATACCTATAATATAATAATATTTCGAATTTTATTCATTATATGAAAAAATTATATAAAGAGAAGAAATATGAATAGAATGACTTATAATAATTAATTTATTCTTATATAATATTAATAAATAAAATTGGAGCTTACGATATATATTCCTACTATATAATATAATATAGCATATATATATATATGTAAATATAATATTATTCCTTTAGATGATTTTTCTTGAGAAATCAAACTTACAATAATTCCTAAGCTTTGAATAATTCAAATCACAAATATTGATTATTGTGGTCCTCGCTCTGGTATAATTTTAGCCTAAAGTGCCTCGCAGGCGTTCCTGAAATTTTGATCTTGGTTGAAGAAGTGGTAGGTAGAGTTACCTCGGACTGCTGGCCGCCAAGCTTTTTCTCGCGAAGCTGATTGATCGCCTTGAGCGTATACAGTCCCACGATAATTACCTCACACTCTCACACCTCTGATTGACTAGCATGCGAGGCTTCAGCCGCTGTAAACGAATCGTATCGTGTTCTCACGATGTTGGTAATGCGGCCAAGATCTGCCGAGCATGACAGACGTCCCCGCTCATGTCGCACAGGCAGTACGTTGCGTGTGCAAGCTGGTCTGTCAAGAGTTTGTTTGCAATAACAAAGTAGCCGAGCGTGGCAAGAATTGGTACGAAAATCAATAATCCCACAGGGATCGCTGTCTTTCGTAGAATCCAATCGAGCCACCAGAACGACCGTCCACGGAGTGGCTTACAGTTCTGGATCCATGCAGCATTCTGCTCCCCAGCGAAAGCGGCAAAAAGCATCTCATCCACTGTAACCAGAAAGGTCAAGGCCAGGCTGTTCAGAATAAGGTCGGAGACATTCCTGACGGATAGCAGGTACCTAATACCGACTATAAAAATGCATCCTTGTAGAACGCTGCGAGGCAGGAGGTTGAGCAGGACAGTGGACACTCGATGTTGCGTCGTCAGGCCGACAACCTCCAGCGTCGCTTCCGCTTCGTCCTCAACATTCTCTGGAAGCTGGTACAACAAGCAGTCTTCAGCATCTTCCTTGGGCAATGAGCTTACGATATTCCACCATACCTTGACTGCTCCACTGCACGACAAAGGCTCTTCGATTGTAGCTATGGGTGCAGGCATGTGCAGGCACTTCTGCAAAAGCTTGCTAAGATGGCCGTGCTGCTAGAATGTTTCGAAACTCCGTGACGGATGCCAAGCCCCAAAGAAATACAATCAAAAAAAGGAATCCCTGAAAAAGAAGCGAGGTGAGCCCAAAGGTTGGGTCTGAATATGTTTCGCTTGCTGCATAGCTGACAACCTTCTTATTGCGAGTGATTTGGCTCGACTTCTTGCCACAAACGTCCAGCCGCTGCTCCAGAAAAAGGGTCGCCTGCACAGTATAGATTCGCCGACAGAACGTCTGAATTGCTTTCTCGCAAACGTTCAGCTGACCGAGAGAAGCTGTGCTGCTCAGACCTGCAATCTTCATGAACATGGGCACGGACGAAGAGATCTCAGCAGTCCAACGAGGGAGTAGCTGCTGGTCAAGCAGATTGCCACAAAGGTCACTCTCAGGAATCAAGCAGAAATGGGCAAACGTGGCAATTTCTGCATCATAAACGTGGCGAGGTATGGAAGTGTACTTGATGATGCAGTCTTCCTGTTGCACTTCCTGCACAGCACTCTGCATGCAAAGCCTGAAGTCCCGGACGTTGGTGAAGTCGTCTAGTGGGAGGTTTACGGGAAGGTGACCCAAACCAGTGAGCGTTAGGCTGTAAGAACCCCCGCCGCATGTGCAGCACAGCTGCTTGACATGAAAGTCGTCGTCGTCCCACTGGCCTGCGCAGGCATCGAAGCCGTTGTAGCCTGCGCATGCCAGCTCACTCGAGTCAGTGGCACCATTATCCATGTCTACGCACTTCGGCACATTGCAGCTGTAGATTGATCCGTTCAGCTGCTTCCGCAGACGGCTGTTTGGCATGTATCTTGTCCACGAAGCCTGCTTCACAGCATCCACGTAGTTCACAACCACATGTCCATCGCTCGTAATATTTCCGATGGAGGCATCAGACCAGAATCCACGATCCGCGTCGAAGGCCTGTATGTTGTCATTCAGAGTGCATTCTGTATGCCTAGGTCCAGCGTATTGCTGCATCGTGCGGAAAATGTTCTTGTAGAACTCTGTCATGTTCACATAGCGTCCAGTTGTCGCATGATGACTGCTGCTGAGGGCCTCTGCCTCCGCAAACGTCCACCTGCCATCCCCATCACGGTCCAGGACAGCGAAGTCTACGCTTAGAGCCACCTCATCCGGTGTGCAGGATATTCGAGTTTCGCCATCACGCTGCCAGCATATGCCCGTTGCATCTATCGCATTAGATTGCCCAAACAACTTGGTCTTGATCAGGCTTTGATTCCCTGTGGTTCTTTCAGACAGCAAGTACACAACTGAATACTGCAAGAAAAAATTCACCAGTAGCAGAAGGTGCGCCTTGCCCAGTGTGCTCTTTGTAATCAAGCGCATCAGAAATGCGTTCTCGTACGCAGATTCAGCAAGTGTCAGAGTCCTGTAGCTGAGGACTTCTCGCGTCGAGGTTCGTAGAAGCAGTCGGCTTTTTGACTTTGTCTTGCCTGCACAAGTCTTTCAGACCCAAAAGCTTACAGACCGCTTCATGTCGTGTGTCTTGCTGATGCAGAACCTCACCTAGATGTGTATCAGCAACTCATGTTAAAGGTTTGACCCTGGCCGTGGCCTTTCATGCCCGCGCCAAATCTGCCAAACAGGCCGACTGGGGATGCCATGCTGGGAGGTTCACGGTTTGAGTGAATCTCACACGGCCGAGTTGGTGAGCCTGGATCTACCACAGACTCCACATCGACACAATGCTCGGTCCCGTTGGTCGGGCCGCATGCTGGCGGTTCTTGTGCCACCTTTGCCATAGCTTCGGCTTGAGCCCACAGCTGAAGTCAGGCAGTTCTTGTGATCCCAGCAAGGAGCTTGACCTTTCGAGGCTCTTTCCACCGGGCTTCTGACTAACTAGGCAGTACGAGCTTTGCATTGTGATTTCATCTGAGGCTATGCACGAAGGAAACCACCTCCTCGTCACTAAGCGAGGAGATGATGCGCTGCGAGGAATCAGCAGCCTCAGCGACTCTCCGAGCGATCTGCAAGTGACGATTATATGCTCGTAACGCTGTTTCGAACTCGGCTGTTGCAGCACAGGGAAAAGGTCCGCACTGTTGCAATGGGCATGCCCACGGCCTCCTCATTGACTTGGCACACACGCCGTCACTTGAACTAACTTTCAGATCACTCAAGTGAACTTTTTGCAGACATGTCTTCAGTGAGCCAAACGTCCTGCAGCCGCGTGACGTCGAGCTCTGCAGCTGCCTTTGCTCCGGCGCCTTCAGGATTAAGGGGATGACTGCCTGAGGCTGCATCCTGTTACTTTAAAAATTCTTCGAGAATGCACAGATCCATCCACGCAAAGCCACGTGACTAGAAGTGCAGAGGGCAGCTGGACTTTACCATGTCTCCGAGAAAACTGCTCTAAACCGATCCTCGGATCTCTGGAGCTCTCCATTGCACTCCGCACTTCGTTGCTCGATCTTGCAGCCCCAATACC
Source organism: Symbiodinium sp. CCMP2456 (assembly GCA_905221635.1). Lineage (NCBI taxonomy): Eukaryota > Dinophyceae > Suessiales > Symbiodiniaceae > Symbiodinium > Symbiodinium sp. CCMP2456. The sequence continues at coordinate 4,511 of CAJNDV010022224.1, forward strand.
TTCGCAGAGGATGACTTTTCGGCGCAGTCCCACTCTCAATGTTTCAGGGACATGGTCGGCGCTATGCTGGATGTTTCGAGTGAAAGACGATGCCTGCCCAGACCGGTGCTTCCATTACAGGCATGAATCTGCGCGGAAGAATCGACTGACCGAAACAGTTGACTGAAAGCGACGATTCCACTGCCATCCCGCCAGCTGCATCTGAGCAAACTTTCTTCCATACATCACGTATCCATGCCGGCATAATTAGTTCATATGATGGCAATGATCATGAATCATGAACCATGAAGACCAAAAGACGAAGATCCATGCTCCCCAACACACCCACCGAGCCCCGACCCCCCGATTCATGGAAAGTACCACCAGAAACTGTTAGGACTGTGCCGCCATGGATGCCTTGCACAGACTGCCTTGCAGCTTTACTACAAACTCTCCCCACCCAACTGGAGGCGGCTGAAACTCTGGTCGCTGCGTCGGGTACTTACACAGACATGGACCTTCTTGCTCGCCGATGCGAACGACGGCGAGGGTTGATCCGGCTTTCAGCACTTGTCGTCAACTTGAGGATCCCGGATGCTGCTTTAATGGCTTGAAGCACGAAAATATTGCACTATGCGGCCAACCGGAGCTGCTCAGGCTCTGACAATGTCCGGGTAGGAAATTGTGCCAGGATTGGTAAAGTTCAAGACTCCAACTGTTCGCCGTTCTGCGAGTATCGGAAGCAGCGGCATGAGGTCATCCAGTATCGTGACCGATGTCTGCACGCTATCGACCTGCTTGAAGCGCGCCTGGGGAATGCATCGAAGGCACTCTCTCTCTCTCTCTCTCTAAAAATATAATTACGCACACACACACACACTTCTTCATAATATGTGCAGCTGATTACAGTTGCATTGCGTGTGTGGTTGTTTGCTCGCTGTTGTCTATGTTCATGTGTCAGCACAGCGCGCGACAGTGTGACTCACAGCCAAAGAGGATGGAGAATGCATCTCAAGTGCCAGCTTGCCAAGCAGGCCACGTGGATCCAAATCTGAACTCAGGGGATAGAGCACCCTCAGCACCAACACATTGTTGAAGTAGGCGGTCAGCTCCTCCATCTTCTGTCTGAGTGCTGTGTACACCCCCGGTGAGCCACCATTGGGAGGATCTGCTTCCGAGAACTTCCGCTTTTTTTCGCTGGCCAGGTAGAGGGCTCCTGTTCCCAAAAGAATGAGGTGTAAACCGCGCTCGTGACATGCAGCTGCCACGGATAATTGTCCAGTGATGTTCGCATCCAAAGTCTCGACAGGATGGGCATCGCACCAAGCAATGTTGGGGCGCCCCCGCTCCCCTGCGGCACAAATGACGCCGAGCTTGGGCTTCTGCTCATCCAAGAGGGCCTCGAGTCCCAGCCGGTCCTTCAGCCTCAATCGGCTTGTGCAGACGACATGTTTACTTTCAAGCTTTCGCAGGATGCTGGCGCCCAGAAACCCAGTTGCTCCCAGCAATACGAAATCGGGTTGAGACGTCGAGGCGGCCATTGCGACAATATGATCCGCAAGCTCTGAGCATGAGGGAACCGTCAACTGCTCTGTCGTTGCTGCAGATACAGATACTGGCAGAAGAAGGAGCCACAACAATCAAGTCCTGCATCGAGCTTGCGGCCGACAATGGGCAAGTTATCAGGGGCGGTGGCTTCCAGGGTGGCAAGCCAAAGCGAAACAAATGCTGCAAGGCACCTTCAGCAACATGATTTTTTCCCAAGAACGTGTGGATGCAAGCGATGCTGCAACCACTCAGAAGCTTGGGCTTCGCCTTCCTCCTCGCCCGCCACCTCCTGCAATCTGCGAAAACGAAATTCGATAGATCGAGCTTTTCTTGCATCTCCAAACCGCTCTTTCCAGAACCCTTTGATGCAGCCCTAGTCCACATAAGGATGCAGTATGCTCCTCGGCTGCCACGCATGCGATGTCCTTCAGGCGCGGGGTTGCTGACAGCCCCAGGGTCTGGGCCCCGGTAAACAGAACTTTCTGGCCTCCTGGCGGCGGGGCCGATCCTGCAGCATAGCCATACCGTTGGTTGAGCAACCCGTTCTGGTTCTTGTATTGTCGTCATGTCAATGAACTGTTCTTGAAGCCGAATGGGTGTTCTCCCTTCTAAGCCGAAGGAGGCTCTTTGAAAACAGATTCCCAGAGAGATTTCAGAGACTCTTGGCCGTCAAATGCCGTTGTGGCCAAGTGCCCAAACTGCGAAGGCCGGTTTTGGGATGAGAGCCTATGGCCTCAAGTTGTGGTGCATGGTCTTGGCAAACACTGTATCAGCTTGTGGTCCTCCAACCAGAAAGATTCACCGGAATCTGACAACATCCACTAAAAAAGTCCAACCTTTGTTTGTACTGCCCGGAAGTACCCTGCCTGCCATCTTCAGCAAGTCTTGGGTAATCTCCTGGCGAAGCAGCTTCCAAAAGCTCATGTGCTTTCGTTTTGGATCTCTTTTGTGAGTTGAAAGTCCGCGCGTTTTAGGGGCGAGTGGCTGTCTTTGATCCGTAGTTGAAACATGGAAGCAAATGCAACTTTCCAAAAACGAGCACGGCAACTACTACTGTACGTATCATAAACTTTCTGAGGTCGCTGAGGAAGAACTGTTCCGAGGCCTCTTTAAGACCGCAGGGGCAAGTCTTTTGTTGCTTTTTGATGTCTTTCTTCTTTGTCTGCGCTGGGGGGATGCCCAAACATGCCACTTTGTCCGTGTGTCTGCCGGATGTTGCGTGAGGGTGCACAAGGCTTTTGCATGTGCTCAAAAGGCCAGTGAGTGAAGGGTGTAGACACCACACATCTGAAATTATCTTGTCTTTCTTTCTGCTGGGCTTAGGGTCGCTGTGCGACCCTCAGGCCTTCGGCCCGCCCAACCACATAATGCTAATTATCCTCTCTTTCTTTCTTTCTGCCGGGCGTAGCGGTCCGCGGGGGACCCTCAGGCCATCGGCCCGCCCGACCACTCTTTTTACTATTGACTGGCCGGCTTTGGGGTCATCTATGACCGTTGCAGAAAGGGACAAAGTTTGTCCCGGGTGGTTATGTTGTAAGCCCCCGACCCCGAAAACTATGAACCACCAGGCCTCGTCTCCTCGCCCCTTTGGCTATCGTCGGGGGCTTACATGCAGCCACCGTGGTATAGCCCCAATGTTTTTGGGGAACTAGACCCCCATTCTTGAGGCCTGTTGAGAACTGCACTCTTCTGAAGCCCCCACAGAGCAGCGAACGAAGCACACAACCGACAGTAGACCCCGCGTTAAGCTCCGAGTGCTGTTCCCGAAAGGTTCGTGAGACTTGTGGCTACCCTTATTGGGGGTCGACCTTGTTCGTGGAAAGATATCCCCCGAGTATAGTGTCTCCAACGTGAACCCCCGGTGCAGCTGTCTGCAAGTTGAGTGTGCTCTTACAGCGGACCTTTAGCACTTGGATAAGACACACGACGCTTCCAGCAAGCCTACCTCTAATTAGATGCGAGACGGCCCCCAGGCTGCATTCAACTTCTGACTTGTCATTGGCAGGGCATTCCCTGCAAGTGGGGTCCCCCCTGTTTAGAGGCCTCTAGAACTCGGAGAGGAGACAAAACAGAAGCAACAGGCTTACCCCTAGCTGCGTTACGGGTCTCAAGCCCCCACTCCTCTGCAGGTCCCAGCTCCCCGACGTTGTCACGAACTCCCAACAAAAACAAACCCTCTTAGTCGTCGCTGTCCAGGGAGCCGGGACTATCCTCACTCTCTCTCTCTCACTCTCTCTCTTTGCTTTGCTTTGCTTTGCTTTGCTAGGTCAGAGCCAGGGGGAGCTACCCCCCGACCCGCGCCTAGGCGCATCCCCATTCATCATTCTGACAGAGGGGCTTGGCTGTACTGTTGTTTGGAGGGTCGTGTGCCTCGTGTTGTCTGTGGGCCTCCGTGGGGGCAGTTCTTGTCAGCACCAGGGTAAGTTAGAAAGTTAGAAAACAGCGAATGCCTCCCAGGAGTCCCACAGGTTTGTGCGCACTACACTGTACCCCCACCTGACCTGCCTTTGCCCTGCCTTCAACCCGAACCGAAGCCTGAACCCCATCACTGCCTGCGACCTTCCACTCAACCCTTAAGCCTGGTCAGCTCTGAAAGGGGGGTGCCCCGAGACAAACACTGCAAGTCCTAAAAGCACCACACTCACAACACAACAGTCTCTGGTGCCCCTTCCGAGCTTTGTCTATGCCACGTTGGCGTGCGCACGTCGCCTTCTGTGGCTTTGCTCGCTGCTGTCACTGCTCGCACTCAGGTCTTCTTCGGCTCGCTGTAGTGCCCCTCTTCTCGTGTGTGTTGGCGCCGCCGGGTGCCACGGGACTGTTTCTGCTTCCGCACTGTCCGCTTCTGGTGCCGTAGCTTCGCACTGGTCGGCGTTCTCCTCGAAGTGGTGCCCGAGTCCAGTCCCTCGTGAGTCTATAGTGGCGTGGTGCGGGATATGCCCGCTGAGAAGCCCCCATTTATGCTTGCCGTCTGAAATGATCACTGAACATGCTCGTTGGTGCAGCGCAGCATGATGATGAGCAAAAAGTGGCTTAAATGCAACTGCTGTGCCTCTCCACTCTCCGGGTTGTTTCCCGCTGACCAAGGTCCAAAAAAGCCGTTGTCGTCAAAGGCGAGTCCGGCTTCCACGATTATTTCCTGGATAAAGACCACAGTCATGCGAGCCAGGAAGGCGTGTCCCCCGAAATTTTTGAGGAACTCCAACACCTTGGGTGGTGTCATCCCTCCCAAATTCCAGGTGCACATCAGAGGCGCGAATTCCAGCGTGTGCCCACGTGGGCCGTGAAACTGTGTGCCCTCTTCCAGGGCTTCCTCCTGAAATCACCTCAGGACAGCCCCTAGGGGCTGCCACGCATCCTTGACGTTTGCAATGGCCAGGCGCATCTTGGCCGCGATGGCATTGAGGTCGATCCAGCCTTCCGCGCCTGTTGTAGTGGAGTTGGCTGGTGCCATGAGGTTGCCGATGCCACTTTGGTCGACTTGTACGACACCTGTCCCGTGGCGTACTCCGTCTCCACGTCCGTGGCGTGTGCCCCGAGCTCCATAAGCAGCCGTTTGCATTTGGCCGCCACTTGTACTTTTCGCCTCTTCTCTGGCGGCTGGGAAATGTTGAGGAACAGCCTGGAGGGTTCACCGTTGAGCTTCTTGTCGGTGGTGAGGTTGGCGTTGCGGACGTGTCGGAAGCAATGTTGCACCCTCTGCCTTTGTTCTTCTTGGCTTTCGCCATCTTTCCTGGTCAACGGTATGATGGCGTACCCCCTGCGGACTCCTGGCACGAAGGCGTCCCTCATGTCGATGTCCAGCCTGAGCTCGGCCACCAGCTTGTTGGCATTGTCTATTACCTTGTCCGCCTCGGTGTCCGGGTGCCAGCCGCCGATGATAAGCGCTGGCGGGCGCGTCTCCCCGTTGTTCTGTAGGGCGAGTTTCCCTTGTCCTCCTTGCTCGAGCTGCGCAACGCGCGAGGCGACTTCGTCCAACTTAGCGGCGACTGCCTCTGTCCTCTCCTGGTTGGCCTCAATCTCCGGTGAACTCGCTGAAAAATGTCGGCGAATTGCTGCGTGACGTTCTTTTCGAAGGTGCCCACTCGCTGGTTCACTTGTTCCACGGCAGATTGAAGTTCACCTCGGAACAGTTCTCGAATGGCCTCCAAAGTGAGGCCCGGTCCTTCCACTCTGCCTTTCTTAGGGCGGTTCGTGTCCAGCAGGTCGTGGCTCCTGGCTCGGTACCTCCGAGGTGTCCGGGTACCCCGCGCTCGAGATCCCCGCGAGTGAGTTGGGTTCCAGTTGCATGCTCTGAGGCGAGTGCCCCTTACCAGCCATGGTTGAAGATGCCCTTCTCAGTGACGTTGCCCAAGTCACGAACTTCCAGATGAGGTAGTCCCTCGCCCAACGGCGGTGGAGCGCGGAATCAGCGGGTCCCCCGACTAGGTGAGTAGGCTCGCCGATTGCGGTGCGGTAGCTGTTCACAGCCGGGTCCGCTCGCCTCCAAGCGCCTATCCCCTCCAAAACTGTAAGGAGAAGACGTGTAGTTTTTCGAACTGGTAGTGAGACTTGAAATGGCGGCACGAAGCGGCAGGGGTGCCTCTCTCTCCTCTCTCGCCCGGGTGGAGAGACCTGGTCACGGGGCGGTCCCTTGAACCGCTCACGGCTTGAGCCAAAATGGCACTCTTGGCTTGCTTGCGTGACGTTTGGGGCCA
>CAJNDV010022224.1:20777-33854 GCA_905221635.1 Symbiodinium sp. CCMP2456
GGTTTAGGGTTTTAGGGCTTGCCAAACTGTTGGCAGCATCTTCGGGGCGAGAATCGGAGCGGCGACGGCCATGCCGGCCTGTGCCGCCAGGCCCTACAACTGCGGCCACAAGAAGCCAGATGCTGGTAGCACAGCCTCGTACAGAGATGACATTAAAGGAGCTTCTTCTGAGAGATGCGGAGAGCTTCGAGACAGGTCAGGGCATTGATTGCTTGCCGGCCCAACCCTCAACCCCCACGAGGCGGATATCCCTAACTTAGGGGCATCCGTTTCATCAGTCGCAGTATGTCGCAGTTGCACGTCTCCCTGATTTCAGAGGAGGGGCTTTACTTCGAACCGCGTGTTATTAGCAGTGCTGAGCAGGCGCCTTGGAGACGATGCCGCTTGCCTTGGGTGCAACGTTTTCTGATCGGTGCAGCTCTCGGCGCCCCTGAGGGCCTCGGTGATCGCCGGGTCCCTGCAGCAGAAGCTCCTCGAGGCCTCAGAGCAGAGCTCAGCAGAGCTCAGAGCGAGAGCGGGCGTAGACGTCAGACTGAGAGAGCCATTCGCAGAGCTTCGCAGCCGAGCGGCAGCGGCGGACGGGCAGGGGCCCCCTCCTGAAGTCACGTGAACAGGGTTTCTAGGCACTATCAAGCAGGTCGATGCAACTCGAGCTTTTCAGACTCCACAATAAACGCCTGTGCCTCCTTGGAATCCTTTTTCTTTGCCAGGTGCAGCGGCCTCTGCAGAATGTGTGTCGGAGTCGAGGACCGGGAGGACGAGATCTGTACTCTAAGACTCTACGACGCTGCAGACATCAGATCCAGGAATGACAAAGGTCGGGAAAGTGAGCTCAGGACTTGAAGACCTCGCGCACCCGACTCTCGATTTGTACGAGCTGCCTGGGCCAACTCGGATCGGCGAAAAGACCAAAAGGCGAGGAGGCGAAGAGGCTTTCTTTGAGCTTTTTGCGGCCGCTTTGGCGAAATCGCTTTTTGCTGCTCAGCCGCTCCCGGAGCTTCGCCGCGCCCTCGGGCGGCGGCCAGGCGCGCTCGAAGTCCTCTGGCGCAGGCACTCTTATGCTTCACTCTTCAATGCGCCTGTTGTAAGCTTCATGAACGGCATCTGGCTCATGCCCAACCGGAGGCAGGTAGGGGAGCCCTGTTGGAGCATTCGTTGTAGGATCTTGATCTTTTGGGGTCTTCGTCGCTCGCTATGCTCGATTCGGAACCTTTTGCACCTGAAAGCTCAGGTGCGTGGGGCTTCCTGAAAGCATGGCCACCGAAGAAAAGGCCTGGCTTGTGAAGAAACCTCGCAAAGAAGCTAAGCCCGGCGGAGCCAAACTTCACCGAAGCAGCACAAGGAGGACGCCTTCCTGCTGCTGCCCGACCCCTATACCCTCATGCCCACAGCACCAATGTTTTCAGAAATCAAGAATGCATCGATGCCCGCACATCTCAAGAGTGGGGAAAACACAACATGCGAAGGCATCTGGGAACGGTTTCCACGGCACCGGTCTTGCCTGTGCTGTTCTGAATCATGCCCAGATTGTGACGGGCAACCCCAAAATTGGACTCATCTTTCTTGAAACTCACAGATGTGAGACTGAGTCTCCGGAACTAAGCAAGACTGACATCTCAAAATTCGGGCGCAGTTTGCGTCCCACACCTGCTGTCGGAACAAAAGCCATGGCTGTTCGCAAAATAAGCTGAGACTCTCTCCAAAAGAGCTCTCATCGCGGTTTAAAACGAATTGAAGCAAAGCTGACGTTTGGCTTTCAAAACTTGCTCCTGAGCTTGCTCCGCATCGCACAGGCACAACTTCAATCGCCAGTCAAGCAGAGTTATCTCATTGCCCGCTCAAGCATTGGGCTTGCTGAGGATGGCTCTGCCTCGCCAGATCATAGCATGCATGTGCTGAGCCACACAGCAATAGCTGGGCGTTGGCTGCTGAGGCCATGGCCAGCTCATCCAGGATGGAGTTTAAGGTCGCCAGCGATTGGGTGGCCACCTTGACCTGGCGTCAGCCAAGAGTGGTCTGCGGGATGCAGACTGTCCTTCCTATTCCTACGGTTCTCAGGACATTTTTCCTTTGGCGCCTGCCGGAGATCACATCCCGGACGGCAGCGTTCCCTCAGCATGTCCAGGTGCCTCTGCAACCTCGAGTGACCCGACAGAGGCCGGCTGCGAAAAAGAAGTCGATCGAGTCGATCTGAGGAGCTGACGCCTTCAGCTCTTGCAAGTAAGAAAAGCGAGTCGCTATGGTTTTGGTGACGCGGCTCGCGCTGGGCCTGAGCGAACTTTGGATCGCAATCTTTGTCTCCTCACTTTATAAAAAGGCTTCTGCCCATGCCATGTACTGCTTTCAAGCACCCTCACTGTTGAGACGCCGGCCCAGACAACTGAATCGGACCAGGATTCTCGTAGAGTTCCTCGTGAAAGTTCAACAAAACCCATGAACATTGTGGAAAGTCGCACATTCACCCCTCTCGTCAGCAATATCGACAAATCTGAGGCCCCCACTTCCCTTGCGCAGGAGGCTCGGACCTGAAAAGGACTCACATTCTCTTCTCGGTGCCTTTGCTAGGAGCCATGACTGGACTTGCGAAAGCCTTTGGTACAGCTGTGCGGATTATACCCACAGCCCAAACCGAACCCACATAACTTGTCACATTAGCACTTGTCGCTTCATCACGGCGAAACAACGCACTCGAATAGCAGGCACTAAACGCAAAATCCCGAACGGGAATTCCGATATTTGTAGCACAGGTTCATTCGAAGTCGCAAACTGTAAGATGCGACAGGCGACCTCCTTCCACTTTCTGAATGCCCCGCTCTCCAGCTCCACCTGTCGAAGCGATGTGCTGAGAGACTCAAAGCGCAAACGAAGAGCGATTAGTGCAGCAAAGCAAGTATAAACCATGTCATAATTAATTATGTATGGTATTCTTTGCTGGGGAGCTGGCAGGAAGCGTACACAGGTGTCCTTACTTAAACGGTAGTTCTGCCCGAGGTTTGAAAGCAGTGAATGTGGAAGCTTCTGAAGGCTGCTGTGCTTGTCCTCACTCGGCCTAAGGCCAAATGGCCTCGAGAGATCTGCGGGGCGATGTGTCTGTTTCACGGAGGATGCAAACCCCCACTCAACTTCAATTGCACTCGAGTCCATCTACACCACAACATAGGGAACATCCCACAGTGGCACTTGCTTGCACTGTGCAGCTGGACTCAAGACCCTGCGCGAGCCATGCCCAACTGCCAAGATTCACAGCCAGCATGCCTTGTGGGGGAAGATGCCCGGCCGGGGCCGGAAAGACTCCTTCGGCATGGTGGGTGGCACCTGGCATCAGCTTGGCTGGCTTGGAAAGAAAGCAGGATCATGCATGTTTGACGGGATGCTGCAACGCAAAATTGCCTCACAGCGGGTGCTCAACCCTGAATACAGCCAAACAAGTTTCAGCTCCTGCAGCATTGCCGTGAAAGGAACGCCGCCCACATGCCAGCCTGTTCAAGGTGATGGTCGGTCCGGGCACTCTCACGATCGATTGGGACCGAGAAGGCATGAAGACGGAGGCTTTGCCCGAAGCGCAGCAACGGTTTACCGGTGGACACCCGGGTACATGAGAAAGGGCGATCAAGATACACCAGAACGCTGAGCCGAGTCAGAGTCACACCAGCATGTCCCGGGCCCCATGTGCTGTCTAGCTACAATTGACTCCGCACCAAAGCATCACAGTTGCATTACAGTTGTCGACTACACCAGCACACGATTGCAGTAAAAACAGACTTGCCTGCGGCCAAACGGCCCGCATAATCGCGACGAGCGATCGGGCAAGATCAATTCCCTGTTCTGAGGCCCAGGCGCTCGACTGGCTGCGCCAGGTCAGAAACCACTGCCTGAAAGAAAGTTCTGAAGACTTGCAGATTTTTCGGCAGGCTTGGCTGCATGCTCAAATAATTCGTACAGCTGAATCAGTCAGCAAGTACTCACCAAAAGATGCCAAAAGCATGACGCAGGAATTCACATGCGAAGGCGAAGACATGTCAATGTAGCTAGGGCCCCACCATGTAGCCGTTGTGGCCCCTGGAAGTCAGGATGGCTGCACAGCCACCTGCAGAATCACGCTCTGCGCTACTCGAGCTGTAGTGTAAGCCTGAGAAGCGACAAAAGTACCGACACGCGAAATTCTTATGCCTGGTGCTGCCCTGCAGGCATGCATTTCTCCCATCAACGCTCATAAGCCCCTGGTTCATGCTGCAAGAGCCACCTAGCGCGTATGCATAGTCGCTGTCGAAGTCGGAAGGAACAGAGCAGCGAGCCTTCCCAATGCTGCGCAGAAGCGAAGCAAGCGCAGTAGAATCCAGTGGTCCAACACCAAACACACACAAAAGAAACAGTGACAGCTCAAAGGGTTCGACTTCGACTTCACTTGCAGGCTGCCGGGCACTGGCCTGGTAGCCGAGGAACTGACACACTGGTGAGAAGCTGCCCTTGAATGTGCCCTGCGAATCAGCACAGGCTGCTTGATCTGCAGACAAAGTTCCATCTGACTGGCTAAGCTCTTGCCAATGTGGCCAGATTCGGCCAGATTGACTGAGCCTGCTTCTTGCGACTCTTCAACTCGTCCTCGACCTTGGCGCAGAGTGTCACTGTCATCGAACGGCTTCAGTCAGAGAACTGGACCCTCGAATCTGCTGGAAATGCAAGCATAAACCTTCATGACGTTGTCGTCGCCCACTGAACATGATGATGCCAGAGAGGCTTGCCAAGTTTTGAGACGTCATTCTGCTGTCTTGCTGATGCCTGTGTGAGACAAGCAGGTCGTTGGGAGCATTTGTCGCTCTTCGTGGCGACAACCCCGCTGCAGATGCACATGGCAGTTTGCACGGCGCTGCAGTCAGTTCACGCTGTTTCGTCTGCGGTCTGGCAATGCCAACCCCACCACTTTGCCTTCGATCATCGACGGTCGATTCGCGCATGTGTTCCTTGCCTGCTCCTACAAGCACGACGAGTGGGTTGAGCCATGGGAAGCGATCACAGGCCGACCGCAGGATCCCAAGATTTCTGGGCCGGGGACGAGCCAGGCCATGAGCCGCTCAGTCTCAAGTTGCGACAGCTGGAGGGCGGCATTGCTCTGCCTGTCTCCGTGTCGGTACCAAGGGACTTAAGGCTGGTTTAGCGCCTCGCCAACAACAGCTGCTTCTGAATGAACTCTGGAAGGCTCTGGAAGAGCGCAGCTGACCTCACTTGAAAGCGTTGGACATGTGACGTGTATCTGCTTTGTCAAGTTCTGCTCTCGCTGACTGAGGCTGGCTGGCTTATAACTTCCGAAGACAACCGAGGAACCCCTGTTGGTCACTCGCAAGGACCGGACCACGTGGTCAATTTCGGCAGTACCTGCCAGAAACCGGTGTGATCGAATCCGGAAGGTGCCAGGGTGGCAAACACCGGCGCGTGCAGCAACTTCTAGACCAGGCAAGCCTTCTCCACCGTGCTCGGCATGGGCAGGGCCTGACCAGAGTCAGGGATGAAGCCCCTGCTGGGCCATCACAGTCACATGGAATCAGCCTCCAGCTCGGTGATCAGTGTGCGGAATTCAGGAATGGCTGCCTGCACGCTGCTTGAAAGCATGGACGACAGCCGACAACCCGCAAGCAACATCGAAGCGGACTGTAGTGAGGTGCAGGCCAGCAGGCCCTCTGCGACAAGGACGGTTCCTGCATGGAGGCTCTAGCAACAAGCTGGGGAAGCCTTGGGGCAGCACAGGACTCTTCCGAAGCTCCATTAGGGTCCCAGCCAAAGTTCTTGCCAGAAATTGCGCGCTCAGAGACAACCTTGGTTGGGACTGACTGCAGATGACTTTTAGCTCTTGGAGCTTGGTCTGTGCTGGACATCCAGGTTTCCGACATCGGCTATGTCGCTAACCAGTTCTCTGAGCGATGTCCGGTGGTCGTCAACCTGCTCCGGCACACCCCGGCACGACCGCGCCGGAACAGCTCATTGATCGTCCGCAGACAATTGCAGGGGAGAGAAATGTTGGCGAACTTTCTGCCTCCTCTGTCAGCAAGAGCAGGTTCGGCTTTGTTTCCAGTGCGACTTCCAGCGCCACATGGGATGAGGGCACCTTGCCTGAGCCAAGTGAAAAAAGAGAAGCTTCAGTACGCCGTGGCAGAACTCTTCTCACCTCCCGTCGTCGAGCCGTCCATGAGCTTGAGGAAGTAATAATACTTTCGCGCACTGGAGCCTCACTGTCGAGGCCATTGACAGAGCCGAACAAAAGTACCACAACCTCGGCTATGTTCAATCAGACCTGATCAACTCAGCTCAAAACCATCGATGGCTGTGTTGCCGACCTGATCGGCTGCCACGACAAAATCTGGATGTGCATGCTGCACTGTAAATGCTGTGTGCTGCATCTTCTTGCAGCTACAGCAACCAGCTGTGCCATGGCTTTGGCGCAAGAGTCGAAGCCCAACGACCTTGGACACTGCTTTCGGTTGCCACCCACAGAACTGAGTCAGAGAGAGTCATGCCGGTGTCGCTGCTCAAGATATCTCCGGCCCAGCGCTGTGCGCTATTGTCACAGGACGATGGTCATGCTGGACATCGTTTCAGCACGGCTGCACTTCTGCCAGGAGCCGGGCGCCTCAACGAATTCGTTCACCATGCTGCCTTCGATGCCACAAGGAACTCCGACCACGGCTGTCTTCACCTGGCACTGACATGAGGATCATCACACATAGCACTCTGCTTTCAAAATCTGCGCATCGGAGGTCTTTTCTGCACTTGAATAAGCGAAACCCAGCCTGCCCACCTAGATACTCTTTTACATGTTTTTGCTGAATGGTGGTCGGTAGTCCAAAAAACAAGTCTAGACTTAGGCAACTACAGCAGCACACCTAGGGAGGCACGCGTCCCGTTCGAACCTGACACACCCACCCGGTCTAGTCGCACACGTTCCCCCCAGGCGACCTCACTTTCGAGGGTTGTGGAGGGTGGGAAACTCGAATCAGCCGAAGTCTCACCAAGACAACTCTAGTCTACACACGACGAAACCAACCACCAAATGCGATGATTGCATGGATTACATCAACGCACAGAGTTCCCAAACACCTAGCCACAGAGCAGAGCTCACTTAGATGCACGCAAGCGTGCACCTGGCTGGAGAAAGTTTCGAGTATATTCTGACATCGGTACATGCCATCATTGCTTGCCAAGCTGTGCGGTGCGTGCGTGCATGCGTGGGTGGGCGGGTGGGTGCTCGAGTGTCCGTGCCCCTTCTTGCATGCATCCACTCCGAACGATTCGAAGCCTCGCCGATTCACTGAAAAGATCTCAAAAGGAATCACCTGGTTGAAGTAAGGCCTGACGAAATTGCTTTTCGGCCTTGTTGGTCTTGAAGAACTCGGACAGGTAAGCAGCATCCGTGTTCGTGCCTGTCGTGCTGACAAATTGAATGACCAGCCGTTTAAATGCGGGAAGCTTTGCATCAGTCTCGGAATCGCGTCAATTCACCGGACCTTCATCCTGCACCTTCTCTTCAGTGAACCCGAAACCCGAGTACAAACCCGAGTCCAAGAGCATCCTTCGTAACTTCCCAGTCCATTTGAAGGCTTAGCCCCAAACGGGCACCGCCGACTAAGACCAAGCCGTCCAGGTTCAGCTCCTTGCAGCCACTGCTGGAGTGCTTGGAACAACTCTCACTACTCAACATTTCCGCATCTTTACAGAAGCACTGATCCTGTGACTAGATGCCTGCCCTGCTGTTTCCGCTTTGCCTGCAAAATCGGATGGAGTTCATGCATGCAGACACGCATATAAACAGACAAACATACGTTCCTACATACCTACATACCTCAGATGCTCTACATACCTTCGAGCATTCGTTTCTTCATGTCTGCGTACATACACAGATGTAATGCATAATTACCTGTCCACCTAGCTTCCTTCCCACCTGCATACATGCATGCATACATACCCACACGTGCACACATGCTTCCGTACCTATACCCACACGACCCCGCAGCACTCGCAAACACGACATGCTCAAGTCTCCTGGCACGCCTTCATGGCATTCTCGGACTCTTCCTTGCAGTTGTCCAGGGAACACAACCCGTTCACTGGCGGGAGGTAAAGCTTTCCGAACGTCTCCGACAATGCCCGGCCTTGGTGTTAATGCGATCGACGGTGCGCCCAAGCCTGAAGTGATCTCAAAACTCTGCCGCGATATTCATTTGGCTTTCCGACTGCTGAGTCCAGAAAGGCTGCATGGCACCTGCTGGTACCCAAGCCGTGTCTTCTAGTCACACATCCGTTAGCATGTGCTAGCTTGCAGCACCGAGCTTAGCCAGCCGCATTTCCAGGCCACCTGTGAGCAACCCAGCAGCGAGGACACGACAGGTTCTGTAAACACACCAAGAGTCATCACACTAGCCCAGCCTGTTCCGCGGAAAGCGTCGCACAGCTCGGGGGTGATCTCCACGGTCTGGCGCGACAGTCAGCTGACCGGCAGTGAACTAAGCGACACCGTTCTCGTTCTCCTTCGTCTTTGACAGCAAGCAGTGCGATTGGTACAGTTCGCGAGAAATGTACAGCAAACACTTCCACACGAACACCTCAAACACGATGAAGTCACACATAATTTCAGTTTTGCTACGGCTAGGGCTAGGGAGGGTTGGAGGCGTCGGCATGAACTTGACCTCCGGATGCGAGAGAGGTGAGTTGGACCCGTTGTGCCAAAGATTGTAAAACTCACCGGCAGTAGTTTGCTGAACTCTGTACTCAACTCTGCTGCGTGTGCTAGAAGGGTCGACTTTGACCGGGGCAGTCACGGGCAGTCGCGAGCCTGCTTCTCGTAGAAGCCATGCGTCCCGCCCACGAAGCCGAGGACTTTGTTCCCGAAATTCGGGGGCCTGACAAAGGTTCGAAGACCGAAGCGGAGGGGGGAATGCGAGCTGAACCCGCTGAGCCCTCGACAGCATATCCACGAGGCCACAAACGAAGTCGTGACAGCCAGGTGCCTGAACACGTCGAGCTGCTGCGACACATGCATGCAAAGTGCAAGTCAAGTCCCCAATCGTCCCCGGCCTGGCGGCCACAGAACACGACGCCGATCCTCTTGTTCTCGATCGGGGCTGTCCTCTCCTCCGGACTCGAAGCTAGAGCAGCTCTCAAGTCTCAATATGTCTCAGAGGCCTCGGTGGGCAGGATGTCCAGCAGAGGGGCATGAACTTCCGAGAAGTAGCGCGAAATCACCTGCGAAAACCGCTGGGAACAGGCCCCAAATTGGAAGCCATGAGTGTAAAAATGCGGGAGTTTCTGGAGGTTCACCGCCACGCGGAAGCCTCCGTGTGGTCGTTGACAACTGTTGCCTCTCCCCGATGAACCTCAGCTGCGGCTGCATGCTGAACGAAAATAGTAGCCAGCACCAAATCACCAGAGGAGTGACGGTGTCTAGGTCGCGAGCTAAGATCTACGTGCCACATTGACAGGATGCACTTGATGGTCCTGATGATCCTCCTACACCCTTTTCGGGTGGTGTGTCTCAACAGAAGCCTCTGCGCTGAAGCAGATCGGTCGACTCAGGTTCAGGCTGTTACAGCATTGCCGTTGAAAGCACTCAGCGATTCCGGAAGACGGTGTTGCCTTGCCTTGAATCAGTGGACCCATCGCGCTTGCATGAGCATCGCACACACAAAGCATGGCATGAAGCATGTGTGCAGCACTATCAACACGGAATTCCGGCCCTTGGTTGCTAACTGTAACGTGTACTACAGAGATATGAAAAACTGACATCTCTCACCAGTAGGATTCAATCTTGTGTCGATTTAAAGTGGCCCCGTCGTGCCATTCCAGCCTTCCTCCTCCCATAAATAGCAGTAGCGAACAGGTACAAGATCGCCGGGTTCGTGGGAGTAGGCTTAGGCTTAACTGAATGAGGTGGGAACTTCCTTCATCATAGGTACAGTAGTCAGTACTGCGTGGGAAGACAAATCTGCACTCGCCTGGTTTAATGCTGCTACCACGGAAACTGAATGTGGTTCCGAATTCAGATTGCAGTGTGAAAGCCTTGGCTTTCTAGGGCGTGCGTGCTTTGAAACATGAGACCTATCCGGGGTCGACTCTTTGCCAAAAAGATGGGCTACACACAATGCATGAAACTGCACGGAATATGTCATTGTGGCAGCACACGACCCTGCACAACTGCTGTGAGCGACTGATCGCCACTGTTGCAGCTCCGACCGCAGCTTCTTCCTCGGTCGTTTAGTCTACGTACCGATCAAGCGATGCGACAGAACATGGCTGGACTCTCGCTCCTGATTCTCTGCTGCCACGACCGATTCTGTGCGTAGCTCCACCTACTGATACTTATGTGTCCAGGCGGCGCATGTGGAAGGAAAAGGAAGTTCCCCATCCTGTATGCAAGATTCATGTCACATTGACTGTTGTTGTTGATGTGCACAGCGCCCGAAGCAGACGTACTGCATGCCAATATCCTATTCTGGCAACCTTGCCTTACAGCCTGCAGAAATCGCTCTACAGGCACTCTCAGACGTACATTCACGGGCCTTTTGGGCTTCTCAGTCGGGAACTCGACCGGCAGTGTCCTTTCTTCACCAGGAGGGAAAGCTGGCTGCACTGACCCTTGTGTGCAAAAGCTTAACATACCCGAATCGTGTCTCCATAGCAGCCGGACTAACTGGTCTGACTACCGTTGAGAAGCTGCAGTGCCTGCCGAGCTCGAGCTGCAGAGTCATTGGAATGTCCTGCAGCCAGTTGCCGTCACCCGGATCGACAAAGCTTTTTGATTTTTGTCTGAAGATGTCCTTGGATGCCTCGCACCCCACCATATCGAACTGAATTGGGCCTGGGTTGCGATACCTGCTGCACGGGGCGAGTTGCAGCTTCATGGCAACCTGTCTGAGAGGAGTCTGTGGTACTGCGACTTCTTCCCAACAGTGATGCAGTCCAGTGCACATGTCCGAAATGCGCAGTTGTTCGCGGATGGATTTGTAGAATTCAAAGGGCTGCGACCTGAGCTGCACGCACTACGTACTTGCTCACTCTGCTACGCAGCTTCGTGTCTGCATAGTGACCGGCACAAGGCTGGGGATGCTGCAGAGCACCTGTGAGCTCCACAAGTGCCTTGTGGATGACCGGCTTGTCCTTTGACGGCGGAATCTGAGCTGAGGCCCATGTTTGGTTCCTGAAAGGGTTCGGTTCTTGAACTCCTGGCCTGAGAAGTCTACACTGAAAAAACACTGCGTTTACAGCCCTGCCTTGCCCTTGCGGCGCTCAATCACACACAGGGAGGTGACAGGTACCCCGCCACACTGCCATTCCTGAGCTTGCGAGAGGGTCGTATGGGTCGGGGGGACATTCGGGTTTCGGGCAGTGGGCAGCAACAAACAGTCAAATCAGTCAACAGTTTTTAGATTGGCAGGTGGCCTTGCAGGGCGCCAGCAAATTTTTCACGCTCGCGATGAGCCCTGTCCAGCCGGTGACCTCTCAACGAGCACAGATGCCGTCGGGGAAGTTCAAGCATTGCTGCAACTGGCGTGTTGGATCTTTGAGGCCAGGTCCAGCAAAGACGAGGCAGTGTAGCCCAGCGCCTTACGCAGCGGGCCGTCTTCTGGAGATTTCCGGAGTATGTGGAAGACGAGCACAACTACAGTCAGAGTCGTGACAATGAAGGACACCAGCTCTCGACCATGTTCAAGAAGACTACAGCATCTGCTGCCAGACTGTGCGCATCTCTACGGAATGTGTAAGCAGGCCAGACGAGCATAGCAGTACGAAGCATCGAAGACGGTTGGCCTCAGAGCAGTCGCATGTCCAATCTGCGTCCCACCCTCCCAGCACCTCACATCAACTCACCACCGGGATCCGTGCAGCCCTGCGCGGCCTTCGTATCCAAAAGCATGAAACTGTGGAGAGAAGTTTCCCTTGTACCTTGCGTAGGAGCTTTGCCAGTGGTAACCCTCTCAAAACCCATCCTTTCAATGTGGGCTTATTAGCGTTATCATGTCGCTTCGTCCGGCGCACCCCTTGGCACGTCGGTTGTCCAGCTCTGCATGCACCGTAGCAGCTAAGAGCTTCTCGGTTTCAATCTTGGCGACCTGCTTTCGAATCGACGGGTTACCAATCACTTGCTGAGGAACTTGACAATCACTGCACTGTGATTTGACGGCCTACAGAACACTTGTTCAGCGCCTGGACGTTGCCATGAGGGTCGCGGTCCAAGAGCAGCTGTGCACGAATGAAGCTGGGCAGGTACCTGCTTCAGTGATTTCGTGAGTCTCTTCGCTGCCATTCCCCTTCACATCACCATGTGTAGAAGGCTGTGCACGAGAGGCAGTTGGCAAACCTGCCTAAAGCACTCCGCATTCTCTTTGGACAGGACGGCCAGCACACCCTGAAAAGTAGGGGCAGACAAGGGGTTCGGGATCGTCACTCAACTGGAGCACCATGCGCTGCCTCTTCTGTGGCTTCAACCCCTGGCTGGGCCAGCTTGTCGTTGATCTCCGAGATCAGGGCGTTGAACTCCGGGATGAACCTTTCGCACGACGCTTCCACAGCAGCCCTTCTGGGAACATCCGAACACTGGGACGCAAACTCAATCAGACCCTCTGGCAGAATGATGACGCCGTAGTCCTGAAAAAGTGGAACTCCAGAAACATGTCCCCAGGACGAGAGACAAATCTGATGGATGCCAAACAGTCAGATTCTATAACTGCGAGACCCTCCACGGGCTCCTTGCCATCCTTGCTTCTCGCCTCAATCATGTCCTCGGTGGCGAGAAGGAAACAAAGCGAAACAGCCTCTGAACACAGGTTGAACCGCGCTGAGGCCGCTGCTGCCATGTCCATGGTGATGTCTTTCAGGCTCTTCTTGCCCTCGGCCACCTGCAAACTCGGGCTAACTTCGAATACCAGAGTGTTGCAATCCACTGAGACGATCAGATCATGCGTTGAGCTTACGAACGTCAGGATCATGCGTTGAGCTCAGCAATGTGAGGCGATAGCTGGTCATATTGCTTGTGAGGTTAGGATTGCTTACACAAGCCACATCATGGTGGTGATGGTGGTGGTGGTGGTGTGG
>CAJNDV010022224.1:34280-49013 GCA_905221635.1 Symbiodinium sp. CCMP2456
CCCCCCCCCCCCCCCCCGTGCCAAAACACAGGCTTTCGTATGAACCGTACTAGCCCCCCCCCCGCCGCCTCCCCCCCTAAATTGATACTATCAATATCTATCAATAATAATACGCTGGTTTCTGGCCCTGGACTGCCTGCCTAAAGGCAAGACTAAACTCAAGCTCTGCTACGCGAGCTTTCGTGATTTTTACATAGACAGCTTATTCCCAAACCGTGTGGTAGCACAGTAGGCTTCCTGCTGGAAGTGATTACAAGAGTTAGATAGCTCCCGTAAACGAATGCTTTGGCTTTTCCGTCAGCTCCCGTTGCAGTGCTCTCGAGTCTCGTCCGCAAGGAACGACAAATTTCTTGCTTTTGCTTCCAACGTGCTCTAGTACTCTAGTCTCTCAAGCATTGCCAGGGTCGGTGTGTAGGTGTAGGGTTTACGTGGCTTATCCTTTTCAGGTCCTCACGATTCTTGCTTCCGCACAGCTTCGGGCCTATGACTTGTGCAACCCCAGGGCCAGGCGAAAGATCTGAGTGCCCAAGAAATTTCTGCATCCAACACGTTCTCACACCTAGGAGCAACAGCAGCTGGAGCTCATCCTGAAAGCTCGCGGCTACATGACATCTGGGCACCAATTAGAGTGCAGCATGTGGAGTAAATTAAGGAAACAACGGCAAACTTTTTGCAGTAGACTTGCCTTCAGAAAATCCACCCCACCTCCACGGTCAGGAGCCCGGGATGCAGTTTGCATGGATGCCCCACCGCAACCGCCCCTACCCAAACCAACTTGTCCAATATCGCAAGCGGACCCAGCCACTCCACCCTAGCCCATCCAATGTCACCACCCTCTGCCCACCACCGCCTCTGCTGCTAGAGGTTCTGCCGGTTTGCGGATAATCAAATAAAATGTCAGAGATGCAATGATGGGGTATGCCGGCACAGCAGGGATGTTAGTCAGGGGTGGCACTCTTTCGGAAAAGGGGCGGCCCAGGCGGTGAGGAGGATCAGGTACACGTGTCGAATCTTGGATTTACAATGATTTACACTTTGAATGCTTCATGTTTGCAACACTTCTTCGAGCAGCTCCACCGTAGCAACATGCTGGTCAATTGTACCAGGGCGTGACGGACCAAAAGGAACTGCCCGTCGTAAAACTACAATCCGATTTTCTCAGAGCGTACACTGGCTTGCATGACTCATACTTATGTCCCAGCAACCCATTGTAAATTCGCAGCCATACAACTCGAAGCGATTACCCTATGTAGTTCATGTTCATTGCTCACCGGGGCCCAGCCACTTTACTCAAGCTCGCAAACCACGTGGCACACTCTCTTGCGACTTCCCACTCTCAAGGCATGGGATTAGTCTGTCGGATCTCCGCAGTGTTTATGCTAATTCATTCAAAGACCAACATGGTGTGTCTGTGCGGATCCTTTTACTGGAAACAGTTCCATCGATGCTCGGGCAAGCGCTAAGTATGATTGTGGATTGATGGTTGATTGCAAACCGGGGTGTCGGCCAAGCATAAAATGCCCCTGAGCGAAAATGACACAAGAATCTGCACATCTGCAACTTCGGGAGTGCGCCTTGTGCCATGACTTGATGCCATCAAAGATGCCCGCAATGACGTTATGCCCACCTGGTGCCTGCCAGGTTTCGTGAGTCGGCATGTTGCACTGCACTTATCCGGGTCTGCATGGTGGCGACGGTGCCGCATGCTCAACTTTCACCCGGCTTACAGAGATTATAATGGTCGGGAATGGAGGCAGCGAGCAGTCAAGCAACCAACCTCACAAACTGAACATGTGCAACGACAAGCTTCAATTTGATACAGTTTAGGGTTCAGAGGCAAACCACGATCCGTTTGCAGAACTTTCATCTGAAGGACAGCTCGCCAAGGCCCCCTTCTCGATGCCTGGCCGCCCGAGAGCACAACTCCCACTTTGACCGGCACCTGACAACTCTTTGTTCTTTGTTGCCCTGTAGAAGCTGCGTGGGGATGATGCGGGGTGGGAAAGGTGGATGTAGGCAATCGAAAACGAAACTAGCTCACACGGCTCAGGGTTGGACCTCCCCGTGCTCCTGTGCCGCTCCAGCTTCGAACTCGACAAGCGGGGTATCCTCCGCAACATTGAGCTGCAAAACTACGACTGATACTGCGGCTTTCATGCACGACTTATCGCGCTTGCACATCATCGGGAATACCTACTCAACATGTGAGCTCATTCAGATGTTCAAACATTGCCACGCAGGCGAGCGACATACTCCGGCCAATGTGCACTGAGATCCGGGCACAGGTTTGAGGAAACAATCGTTTGATGACCTTGCTGTCGATGCAACAATAACAAGCGGGCACAATATGGCACAATGATGCAGTGAGCGCATTCAAGCGCACAGTTTAGAGTCTGAGTTTCCCTGGTACGGAGAGTCCCGGAGAGTTTGCAACATTCCAACACCACGGCCTCGGCGTCCTTTTGAGAAGCTGGCAAAGCCTCTGCTTTCGGGAGGTCAAGCTTGACGGGCTCACAGCTGAGACCGAACCTCCTTCTTCACCGCTTTGGGTCTGCCGCTCAAGACATCTGGCAGATAGTCCTGGCGATTGACATTGCATCCTACTGTTACTGTAGCACATGAGAACACTACGACAGCTCCAAGAGGGTGCAGGCCCGGACCGAGTGGAGGAACACTAAATCCATACGTACACCGACAGAACAAGACCTTTTGCAAACCGGGTCCTTGCAGTCAGCTTTCAAGCGCTGCTTCTGGAGGGAGCTGTATGCCTACACGTTGCACATGCATGAGGTCCATTCTCTTAATTCTCTTCGAAGCATCAGGCCGGACTTGTCGTGCAGGCTCTTGCGGCTGGGCCTTACGGGCCCTGTCGTAGGAAACTGGGCTCGTCCTGGGCGCCATCAGTACCTCAGGGAAGATACATGGAAGAAAAAACGACAAGAAGGAGGAAGAAGATCAAGCTGTCAACAGCCACGTAACATCCTGAGCGGACACCTGGGGGCGGGGCGGCACTGAGGGATCGGCTTCGTGGAGGTGCTAATGGAATGCTACAGCCAAAGCTGCGATTCGTTCAACGAGCAACACCGATTTGCAAGGTTCTCCCCGGGCAGCTCCCTCGCAACAAAAAAACATCACACTTTGCAGATTGCAGAACCAGCTCCTGGTACACCGGAAGGTCCAACATGCTGGGCTCCTCCTGCCAGCATGCCGGTCTCACTGTGCAGGTCTGCAGCAAGATGGCAGTCTGTTTGTGCCCCCACACAAACGTCCTCACGGCTTGAGATCCTTTCTCTCTGACACAAGCAGCTTCTAGTGTGATCAACTTCTGGGACAAAGCCCGGTTGCCAATCTACACGGCTCTATCCACCTTCCTGCAAAGGCTGACGTGGCCCATCGGGCGGCGAATCGAAAGTAGTCGATGCTTGAATGAAACTGACACGACTCTCGGCATTCAGGAAACATGTCAGGCAACACGCACTGGTTGCGAAAATCGGATGCGCAAGAGCACTGCATGGGCTGTTTCACAGCACAGTCTTGACACCCTCGATGGTCTTCAAGTAGCCTGAGACTTGATAGCAGCCGTGTGCATTCGATGAGCATTGCGGCTGCCAGCAGCACGCACCCAAGACATGTTCGTGGCATCAAGCCACAGACACAGACATAAGCTGCAACAAACGTCTGCTCAACGGAATCAGCAGGCAGCCAAGCTTCTATGCAGGGCGCAGAAGTCATCTGGAGTCGTGAAGCCTGGCAATCAGCGCGCAGCTCGTGAGCTGCTGGTAGCTCAGCAAGATACTGTGACAGCTGGAGAAAAAGTCGAGGAGTTTCGATGCTTCAGTAGCAATGCACGGTTCGGTTTTTTCAAGCAGATGTTAGCGGTTCTGTGCGGCCGAAAGGCGTACATCGAGTTTGAGTGATTGCCACCGCGTCCTCTCATTCACCTGGGTCAGAAAAGCTTGCAGCCAATACATTTCAAAGCAGGGCGAAGATCGTAATGACGGCCGGTGCCGAATGCCCCGAAACAAGCAGGTGGGGGGTGGACTACACATGTGTTTGCACCGGCACCAAGAAATGCCGTGCTTTCTATAACTTAACGAAGCATGACTCGGGGCTCAGCACACACTACTGCAAGCTGATACATGTGGACCGAAGACGTCGGATCGCAGTCGCAAGCTGTACAGTATGCATTGCATCCGCCCAGGTAGGAGACTGAAGGACTGAACACAAGGCCGCATAATGCACAACTGCGGGAAAAACAGCTCCTTCCAAAGTGAGGCGTTTTCAGCTCGGAGCAGTTCGGAAGTCTAGGCACCACAAGGATGCGGGAGGTCTAAGAGAGTAACGACGTGGCTCCTGTGTGGAATCGCAGTATCTCCAATGGCTTCTGGGATGCCGCACGATCACTGACAGCGGATCCCAGCCGAGCACCTTCGGAGTCGCCTCCTGGCCGTGGCTTCGAAGCAGAGCTTTCGACGATGATTTAAGCATTAGGGCTACAAGTCTTCTAAGCAATGTCTCTCTTTGCTTTGGACTGGCATTATCACCTGGAAGGATTAGGGTTCGGTTCCAAGGGAACCATTCGTGACATAGCCAAGCGCCAAGCCTCTACGGTCTGACGAAATGCATCGCCGATCGGTCCGACCACCACAATGCCTTGCTTTCTCGTCAAGCGGCTGTGAGTCCCCTGGCTAAGACTCCATCCGTGCCCTTGCTGGACAAATTCACCGCCATGTTAGTGTTAAGTGAACCACTGGCCATAAAGCTAGAAGCCATCCCAGTATGCGTCGTAAGACCAATCCTGTTGTGCCTCTGTAGCCTGGCACATGATCCATATTTGTTGAAACTCCCTGCCGAGCTGCGCAGTACTTGTGGCCAGGTCTCGTCACTAATCAACCTGCAAGGCGACGCGGCGACGTGTGCTGGAAGCCTTGGCCTGCCTCTACTGGTAGCTTCTGCTTTTGTCATCCCTATCTCCGATTTGAGACACGAGCCTGCGATAGACGCCCCTGTACTCCTCGAAGTTGTAGTTGCGGCCTGGTGCCTCAAGAGCTGAGCAAGGTGAAGAGACAGGAATAGTTTCTGCCACAAACCACAACCACCGCAGCTTCTGCTTTCTGTGCACAACACTCAGCTCCAGACTACTTCACTGGAGGAACGGACTTGAACTTGCCTGCCACGTTCACATCGCGTTCACACTGTTAGACTTTGATTGCGAAGCTGGATACTCGTGGCCTGGCATCGGTCATGTGCAAGCCCGACATGTGGTGGTGCTCCTCAAACGCAGTCGCATATACTTGCCACATGCTTTGCAAAATGATCGCGCCAAAGAATCGAAGAAAAGACTGCAGCATCCGCAGATACTACCAAACTGCACATCCACAGGACTTCGATCCAGCCCAGGCTGGTGCAATTCAAGCGGCAGGATCCGCGCAACGGGCCAGGTGCCCTCCTGATGATACTGGAATTACTGCTTGATCGCAATCGCATGCAATCGCTACATGTTTGAACCAGATCACGCAGGGGTGTTTTGTGTGGATACGTCTAGAAGGTCCCGAAGTGCCACTTCCAGGGACCAAAACCTTGGCTCCACACTGAACCTTGTGTACATCAAGCCTGGGATAGGGCCTTGGTGTGCTTGTTGCGATTGCGAGACCACCTAGGCCTTATCTGTTCGAAGTTCGGGTTGCATCTGCCTAAGAGAGACAGGGGGGGAAGCGAGTGGGGCAACCAAAACACCCGTGAATACACAAAGCCTGCCTGTCATGGGTTGCAGCAGATTGGCTTGAGTGCCATATAGGGGAGTCGGCGACACAATGTTCGTCATGCAACGGACAGGTTGTTGATTTCTCAGATGAGCTATTCGCGGGCCTTTTGCTTTCATAAGCGATTTTCCAGACTTCCCCTTACGGCTGGCACATAGGCCGTTTTGCGTAATGACTGCTGTCTCCCACATGATCCAGACATCTCAGAGACCTGTGGAATTCAGAGCGCCTCGAGATGAAGCACGAGGCTGGCGAGGATGGCAAAAGACATCCGCTTGCCCAGCCTCAGTTTCGAACATCGGAGCCCGAAGCTCGCATCCCTGAGACTGAGCTTTGCGAAGCCCAACAGTGCGGTCCAGGAAGCTATCGCCGCCAAGAGGCCGCAGAGAGAGAGAAGGCTAAGGCCTCGAAAACTCGGGGCATGTCAGGGCTTTCTTGCTACGTCACTTCTTGCCGCTTTCCGCCCTGTCTGCTCGCCGAAGATCGAGGGTAGCTGCGAGACCGAGAGTGTGCGGAGTCGCGTCCGCAGCCTTGGACCAGCCACAAGCGATTGTTGCGCCCTTTTGTGAATCCCTGCACAGACAGGCGTCAACAGCAGTCACTTAGACTTGTCAAATGAATTTCTGATCACCGGCTGACCCATCTCGCAGCTTGAACCAAGCAGCGCCAAAACTCAGGCATGCTGCCCAGTCGTGAACGCTGCCGCGCGTAGGATGGCGAAATATCCTATCTTGTCTTATTGCCTCAAGGTTCTGCTTCGAGATGATGGATCATGACAGTTAGCCTCACTGGTGCTGCTATGGTATGCAGACAGTGCTGGATTTCGGTTGCTGGCTTGCAGGCTTCCTTCAATCTTTTAACCAAGGTTACAAGTTGCAACGGATGGCCATGTCAAATCTCATACTTACAATACCTTACAATTATTGTCTGGGTCAGACGTACGACCAAACGGAGTTTGAGCCAGGCCGTGACCGTGAGAAAATGAGTCCTCCGAGCATGTGAACACACTGCACGCTGTTGCAGCACGATGCGATGCGATCGGATCTGGATGAGTGGGTGGACTTGCGACACGGACTGCATGACACTGCAAAGCTTTGCCTCGCTCTTGGCTTCTGGGCCTTGAACGTCATGTCCGACAGAAAATCAGACGTTAGGCACGTCAAGCCGGCAAGTCTGAGGGCTTTGCAAGGTGTGGCATTGAAAGGCTGCCCTGCCTGGAGCAAAAGAGAGCCAGATATTTTTTACAACATACGGAAACACTCTCCCTTCGAAATGCTTGCTCTAGCTAAAAAGGAGAGCCAGAGTAACAAAGGAACATGTATTACAATGCATCCCCTTCCGGAGTGCTCCGATTGTTTCGGAGTCGCTGGTACTACGGCTGCATCGTTCTGCTTGGGCAGAGAGCTGGGTCGTGTCGCCTCGCGTCGCTCCCGAACCAGCTGCTCATAAAGCTTGCGGTCCTGGCCCGGTCGAGAAGGAAACACGGAGACACGGAGGTCTCAAGCTCCGTGGAGCAGTTCCCCAACACAAACGACAGCTACAAGTCGACCGCCTTGCCCGACAGTGATCCGCAAGTAAGGTCCAAGGTCTGGCTCACCAAGCGCCTGTCAGAGATAGGCATCTCGACACCGTCTGCATGAATAGAACCTTGGAGGCCTCTTGATGTCCTCGTCCAAAGGTGAGTCACAGGTGAAGCTGGGCAGGTGGTTTACCTTCAATGAGGAAAAACAGAGCAGAAATGCATGAGCAGCGCATCGCAAACCTCAATCTCAAGAAGTATCCGGAACGGATATGGCACCAGCGTTGCTGGTATGCTTTGTTTTGTCACCCAGACCGACCTCTATGAGGTAAGGCTTCATCTTTGCATCAAGCATGACGTCGATGCCGAGCAGCTCGAAGCACCTGCAACAACTGGCACGAAAAGCTGCTCCCTTCTCCAGTACAGAATCTGTTATCTCGCCTGCAACCCATCTGGCCCCCGGTCAAGTCACGAGGAAACGCTCCGTCGTACTCCGTCTGCCGGGTGATGGATTCACGCAGAGCTTCTAAGGTGATGCGCCATTACCAGTAGCATAGATCATATCCTACCACTGCCAGCAATTGCACCGGTGAGCAGCGAACGGGGTATCTCGATCTTGTGAACAACCATGTCATTCAGGCATGAGGGACAACGCGAAATGCAAACTGGCAGGAAGGAAGAACCGCTTAGGTGGTGGCGCCCAGAAATTGTAGCAAACGACTAGCAGGCCAGCACAGATGGAAACCAACGTGTGGAAAAACTCGATCGACACGTAACTATGATCATGAGTGCTGCTCTGCCGATCGGTCCAGACTCATCCCAGATTCGTAACCATCAGGCCGCTGATATGGGCAAGGCGAGAAACAACTGAGGCCAGGTGCAAACGTTGTACGGCCCACAGGCAGCCTCCAGGGTTGGCTTGACCATGAGGACTGTCTTCATGCAAACACCTCACGAGGCGCAGGGCACCAAAAGCTGTGCTTCGAGCCTGGAGCTGTCTTGGCAATTCTTCAGCAGATTCAACACATTATAGCGAATCACAGATCACAGTTCTTTTCGCAGGGTCGCGTTGACGGTAAAAGGTCTAAGATTGCTGAGAGCAGCGATTGCAGAGCGAAGATTCTTGCCAATGCTGCCAGACTCCCTGCGTACGAACCATCTGACGAAAGGCCAAGGCGGCTACTGCCAGTCGGTACTCGTCGTGGCATTGTCGCACGGATCTTCGCTCATGATGATGACCCTTGACAGGAGTTTCTGCAGCTCCGAACACACAATCTTTCGCTGTGAGCATCCAGGCTATCTTCTTTGAAGAGCTTGTGCTCACTCTGCTGGAAGAAACCATCAGAACGGTCCGCATTCAGAAGCTCTTCGAATCAATGACATTGCAGCTAAATGCGCATATGCTTATCCTAGCTAGCTGGAGCCGTGCAGACCGTTTCTGTCCTCTTGAGCTGTCATGAACACTGCTGCGCAAGCTTCATGCCCGTTGTGCTGTTGACTCGGTCAGGTGCTGCCATGATTTCAAAGCTTGTGCCGCATTTCGGGGGTCATGGTGTTGAGGTGGGACCTCTACGAAGCCTGTGCTATACATCCACGCTGTGCGTGGCACTTGGCGACGAAGAGGTCGGGAGAAGCAGTTTCACCCTCTCTTAGAAAGTCAACGAATATCAGACTCACAGGGAAAAAACCATGCCAGGTCGGGTGTCTGCTCGAAACTGAAGCATTCTTGGTCGACTCGCAGACTCAGAGGCTAGCCCAGGTTGCTATCCGGATAGAATCTGTCACGCAGATGGAATCGCTTGACCGGAGTCAAGCGTGGTGGCTTGCACAACGCACACCGCGACGACTGATGGCTAGCTTTGTCGAGCTCAGTTGCACAAGCCAACCTTCAAAACCGCCTAATGCAAAGGACTCGGATGTAACCCCTCTGCAGGTGCATGCAGAACTGTACAGTTACGCCAGCATTCATTCGGGGCCTTGGTTCATTGTGGCTTTCTAAACCCGTCCCATGCCGCTTCGCAACATGTTGGGGTGCCAGCCTGCTAGACAGACAGCCGCTTCCGAATGCAAAAGCCAGGTCGACTGAACTTGACTCACGATTGCAGGTGCCTTTCCTTTGAAACCGTCAGACGGCACATCCCGTCGTGCTTATCGGTCTGCTTGCTGCCCCCCAGAAATCGACTAACTCACTACACAGCAGCCCTTGTTGGCAGCAGGTTCCTCAGGCCTGCACGGCGACGGCACAAACACCGTGAATGCAACGCTGCAGTTCCATATGCAGAGGGATTAGGTTCGCCCAATAGCAGGCAGTCATGAAACTGCAGAGAGCACGCCTTTCAGGTACATCAAACTGCTGCAGCCACAAGCTCTTTGCTAAGAGCTTCTTTGCGCTTGGTCGCTGCTCCGGGTCCTGGAAACAGATCAACCACGGCCCGGCATCGAATGAGAAATCCAAACCCGTACTGACTGCACTTCCACACACTTTTCTCAAGGTCTCTGCTGGCTCCACTGCCCGGGTCCCGCGTCAACATCTCGAACACCAGCTCTTTTGCCTGTCAAACTGCATGTTGCTCGTCCAATGAAGTATACCAGTACGTCGTTCGATCGCAAACAAAGCTAACACAGCTCGCTGCGTGGTAAAGGAATGTAATACTACCAGGCAGCAGGCATTTCATACGATAAGCTCTGCTTGGCAAGCCAAGGCAAGCCCTCAAACAGATTTGACCGAATCATTGCTTCGTTGGGCCGTTCAAAAGGCCAGGCTGGCTTGGTGAGAATACTTAATATCGCCTGCCTCTTTGCGGGAGTCGTCCCAATGAGCTTCCTTGGAACGAATCTCGAATCTTCGTGGAGGAACGTTGAAAACCGGAAGCACTGCAGTGCTGCTTTAAGTTTGTCTGCGAAGAGCTGTCTCTGTCAGTCTTCAGTTAACAGCCGCAATTTGCAACGCAGACTTGCTCATGCCTGCACACCCATCGAGGAAACGCTAAAGCACTGGCAGTGTTTGGGACCCTGGCTGCAGGATCCATGTGGTTGCATCTGATTCTCTCCAAGACCACCTGGCTCAAATTTTGACATAACTTACTTAATTCAACCCAGACAGCTGGCTGCAAGGAGGAATTGCAGACAAGAGCATCTGAACATCAGAACGCAACGCATGATCACTTCATATCACTACTCACAAACCCAAGCCCATCCCCAACACATCGGCCCGAATAGTCTCTGCGAACAAGGTGGTTCCACTATGTCCCACTCTCCCACCCCCACTCGAGCAATGGTTGAGATGATGGAAGACTTAATGCCTGCAAGATCCTGCAAGTGCATTTTGAGCAAGTGCGCCTTTGCTTTGTCACCTTTGCCGTAGGCAAACGGGTGATGACCTCGCTTGAAGACGTATCAGAGGAGGTTAGACGAGAGGCTGCGACCGTGGCCGTGACCGGTGCAGAGCACAAAGGATACCACTCCCACGCTCCACACGTCACAGCGCTCGTCGTATCGAGCGTTGAGGACCTCAGAAGAGGAATCATAGTGACGTGCCATGTGAGAGT
This sequence comes from Symbiodinium sp. CCMP2456, assembly GCA_905221635.1. NCBI lineage: Eukaryota > Dinophyceae > Suessiales > Symbiodiniaceae > Symbiodinium > Symbiodinium sp. CCMP2456. The sequence goes on from CAJNDV010022224.1 coordinate 45,110, forward strand.
CCTTATTAGAGTCGTTGCTGCGCGTCTTGGTGTTATTGCAACTGCGACTGTCAGTGTGCATGGGACGGCAACCCTTGGAATCTGAAAACCGAAAGGCACCCGCCGCCCTACGCATCCGACGCCTACACCCCAAGCCTCGGGAGCGACGTAGCAAGGAGTGCCGAGAATGTCCTTGAGCGGTCGACCTTCCGAGCAAAGACGGCTTAGCTTTAGCGCTCGTCAGCCTCGATCCAACAGCCGGATGGGGCTTCTTAAGCCTTGTCAAAGGCGTTGGACTGCCTTTCAACTTCAGATGATTTGAAGTGCCCATCCAGCCCAGCTCAGCCCACAAGCCCACAGTCTGATGAGTCTGATGCTCGTGATGCTCTCTCTTGGGGTCGATGGAGGCCTGTGGGCAAAATCCGATTGGGGAAGAGGGGCTTCAACGCTGCAGGCTGAGAGGAGCGGATCACCAGGCTTTGCTGCTTGGTAGTTTTCGCGAGCATCACGAGCATCACGTTGCTATGCAGCCGTGGCATCTGACTTGCGTGGCAAGGATGATTTTTCGGCATGTCTCCTACGAGTGTCACAAGCCTTTCACAGCCCATGCAGACATCAACCAAGCGGAAAGTGTCACACGTACATCGCAGCCGAATCGTTTGCTGAACATGTCCTGATTAAGGGTACGGTGTTAAGCGTTCGCTCCAGCACCTTCTGATGGTCGTGTCACCTGTCACGTAGCAGGTTGGATCGTATCACCCAGCAGCTGTTCAATCCCCTCCTCGACAAGCAGGTTTCCTCAAATTCCGGCAAGAGTTTTCGGTGAGCGGGCCACATGGGTGCGTTCTCAAATTTCCTTAATTTTGGTTGTCATCATCCGGTCATGACTTCCAACTGAACTGTGCAGGCTGTGCAGGCCTTTCTTGAAGGAGCACGCGAGGCCAAAGTCTGCGAGCTTCAGGGTTGTGTGCTCCCCCCTGTGCTGCACCTGCGAACGCTGGGAGACGAAATAGACTGCAAGTTGACGTGTTGGGCTCCTGGACTTAATCCGAGCAATGCTACTGTCAGCTCGTACTACGTTCCGTGCTCACCAGATCAACTTCTGCCAAGTGATTATGGGACCGTGAAAATGCTGGGGCCCTGGCCAGGTAGTTCTCGGGCTTGATGTCCCTGTGGATGATCCGGTGGTGATGCAAGTAGGCTATGCCGGCCAGCATTTGCCACCTTAGCATAAACTGAAACCTGTCACACCATCTTCTCAGCCTAACTCACATGCAGGACATTGCAAGAACGAAGCTATCCATCAAGTTCTCTAACAGCCCAAACTACATCAACGGGACTGTCAGTCTTAGCGTGTCTTCCGATCCACTGGAGTTACTCAGTCCGGAACATGAATCTGCCTGCGACGCAAACAAGACCGTTTCTCTATAATGAGCACTCCAACCCTCATTCGCACTGAGAGGGACAAATGAGAGCTTCAAGAAGCCATGCTGTTTACATACATCACACTGCGCGGCAACACCTGTGCCACCTGACCCGGCCTGTCTTGTCGACTGGCAACTTTGCACGTGAACCTCGACCAGCAGCCTGGCTAGATCTAGAATCAGCTAGGCTCATAGACACAGCAAAACGCTCTTGTGCAACGTTTTCTGCTGGGTCAGTACGCGACCTCATCTCCGAAAGATGCATGTCTGCCTGGCCTTGACCGCAGCGGCATTCGCAGACGCCTTACAGTCGCAGCGATGGGCACGTGGAAGTTCTGCTGTCGGTCAGTCATGGACCACACCAGGCCGACATATCAATGCACGTTTCTGGAAACTCATTGCTCCAATGGTCGTGGCCTGTGATCTTGAGTACATGCTTTCAGCGTAGCTTGCAGCGTCTCCTCAGGGCTCGGCCAGCATCTCTGCCAAAGAGCCGCCTCCGCAAAGCTCCATGACCTCGTATGCTTGGGTGCATCTGCTAAACTGCTTTCAATTTCAGCTCGGGAGCTCAATCGATAGCAATCCAGCTGCTCCAACTCGACTAGCTGCTAAGCGAGAGCTCTGACTGCACAGGCAGCCTTTCTGTAGTAATGCTTGTCCTTCTGACTTCTTCAGCCACGCTGTGCGCAACAGAAACTGTTTCCACCATGTGTACACTCGGCGCCCAAGTTGGAATCTTACTCATAGTGGGCCGGTAGGAAACACGTTATCTTCTTGCCCTTGCCACATCGAATGAGAACGGAGTGTGGGCGCACGTGATTAGCAAAGCTTGCATGACAGATTTTAATAGCCCTCGGACTCGGAGCCTGAGGCAAAGACCAAATGCACACATTCACCTGTCTGGAACACCTCGTACAACTTTACGATGTACCTGGTGAAGGGTTGTACAAGCCTGCCGCTACCGTCTGTTGCCTTTCCATGAGAGGAGCAAGAGGATTCAAGACTCGGCATGTTGTTGCACTCCAAAAGTATCCTACAGATATTCTGCTCGACTCTGCAGCGTTTCACCTACTACTAAATACTGTGTACTCGAAGCGTCCTCGACCGGAAAATCTGCAGCTTCGCATGCTGTGACGGGTGCGAGGCTCGCGGCGCACGGATGGTTAAGTTGCCTCGCGATCTCCAGCTCATCTTTAAAGTGACTTGGATCCTCCGTTCCATAGTGAAGGACATGCCAAAAGAGTGCGTACAGGCGTGGAAACGGCATGTCCTCGAGCTTGTCGAAAGGAATCGACTTGAGCGCCCTCAGCAGCCCTGTCCTCCTGCCACTTTGACTGCAAAGCTTCGCAGATGCACAGCCAACACGTTACCATAACTGGCAAACAAGCACCTGTGTGGCAAAGGATCCCTCATCGGCCTGTGACGGACACAGTAGACGACTCCGTAGGAGCCCTTACCTGAGTCAGACGCCCACTCGCTTCTTGTTATATGCTTCTGTCGATCGCAACAAAGGCGAGCAAGGCTGAGCAAGCAACCCAGCTCTTTGGTCGTCACGTAATGATTCTCCAAAAGCCCTGCAGGAAGAGTCGTGAGAGCAAGCGCAAGAATCAGTGCATGCCTCGCCCCAAGTGGACAGAAAGGCCTGGCCTTGCGTTTCGGGAACCGAGTTTAAACTTCGGACGGGCGGCATGGGCGCCAGCCTGAGCCAAAGAGCCGAAGTCGGAGCCGAGAAAGGTTCTGGAGACTGTGGGCCGGGCACGGAGGGGACGGAAGAGACCACTGACACGTGCGACCTGTCACGATTCCGCTCACGCGTTGCGCAGGGGCGCATGTGCCAGTCCGCCTGGAGCGCCGGCTCAGTGTGGGGAGGCCAGACAAATGCGAGTGATGCTTTTGCTGTGTCCTACACGGTGTGCAGGTGGCCTGGGCTGCACTGATCCCTGAGAACCATGTCACAACATACCCCGTCGACTACGGGTCCTCTTCCCGTCGTGAGTGGCATCAACTAGAAGAGATTCCTTGCATGGTCGGAAAGCCGGCGCGCCAAAATGTGCACGAACAATGAGATGTAAGGGATCTGCGTGAAGCTTCGTGTGGTCAGCACCAGCCTCAGCTCAGGCACTGTTGGTCTGTACATATGCCATGCCAGCGTTGATGCGCCTCAGACTCTCGAGTATCGCCGCATGGTTCTGTCGCAACAACTGCCTGCACCTGTGTTGTGCAGCTTCGGAACCCGTGCTTTCTCCGCTCTATCTCTCTTCTTTCTTTCGCCAGGGCTGTGGACAAGGGGAAGCTCCCCTTGCCCGCGCTCTGTCAGCGCCCCCGACCGTTTTAGACTCTCTTCTCTCTGTCTCTCTCTTTCTTTCTTTCTTTCTTTCTTTCTTTCTTTCTTGCTTGCTTGCTTGCTTGCTTGCTTGCTTGCTTGCTTGCTTGCTTGCTTGCTTGCATGACGTTTGGGGCCAGGGGGTGTCCCCTGAACCCCTGCGCACAAGCGCTACGCC
>CAJNDV010022224.1:49113-116622 GCA_905221635.1 Symbiodinium sp. CCMP2456
GCAGACGACTTGAGCCAAAATGGCTTTTCTTTCTTGCTCTCTCTCTCTCTCTCTCTCGCTCTTTCGCTCGCTCTCTCTACAGGGCCAGGGCATGGCGAGAGCGGTGCTCCATCCACTCTCGCCGTGCGTGTTCGCACACCCGCAAGTCATGGGCGGGCACGGGCTTTGCTTTGCTCGGGGTTCGAGCTGCAGGCAGGCCCTGCAGCCGCGTTCGCGCTACCCCATCCAGTATTTTCACCGGATGGGCTCAACTGTACGAGGGTACGGCTGTTGGGCCGCGGTGAGGTGGGCGAGTGCCTCCGTGGGGGCAGGCACTTCCTCGCGGGTGTCCCGCGTGCCCGGGCTCTCTCTTCTTCTTCTTCTTCTCCGGGGTCCAGGGAGGCCCCCCACGCCGTATGGCGCGCCCCTGTTGTTGGGGCATATGGGGAGGCGGTAAAAAGACATGGACTTCTTCTTCCACACAGTCAAGAGCACGGCAGGCACCGCACTCCGCGCGCGAGCGCGCACTGGTTGTCTGGTTGCTATGTGCGATGATGGCCGAGGGGTGCGAGCAGAAAACCACTAAAACTACGTTTGACCCCCGGCCTCATCAGGTGCATACCGGCTCTGTCCCCCCCTCACGCAGTTTGTTACTTACTAACAACTCGCAAGAGGGACTGGGAGACCTCTGTTCAAGCAGGCAAACAAAGTACACAACATTCACACCACAGATTCACATTACATGGAGTTCCAGTTTGAGGTCCCCCTGTTTCTCCTGTTTTCAGAGAAGCCGGAACTGCACTGCACGGACCCACATGACCATGTTCCCCTCGTCTAAGCCTGCTACATCATCGTCACATGGTCAATCACTGTGTGAAAACTTGGATTTCTCTCTCTCTCTCTCTCTCTCTGCTCGACTAGCGCCGTCTTGCTCTCGGACCTTGCCTTCAAATGATCTCCAGCCATGGATATCGCCAAAAGCAGCCCTTCCTGGACAGAGTCGACAAGAGTGTCCAAGGCCACTTCTTCAAAGCATGTCAATAACCCGCATGCTTACGAGATGTTGCCTGAGATCACTTGGTGGATTCTCGGAAGGACCGCTCTGGAATTCTGGCCTCGCCAAAGGCAGCAGAAGCCGAGTTCGCTTATGTTTCAGACCTCGCTGCTCTTGCTCTGCCTCGCTTTGATGGCAGCTCGTGGCCGGCAAAGGGGGCTTTATCACAAGGCTGGCTTTACTGCGTGATCTTCCTGTGCGCCCTAGAGCGGCATCGCTAACACCTTAACCCCGCGTGTGGCGCCTAGGCAAGCAATGTATCACTCGTAAGACCCTGCATCGGGTCACCAAGACTTTGGAAGTTAAGGAACCTAGAGTTGCTTTACTCGTGCTGTCTGTATTTCCTCCTGCAAAAGACAAAAGACCTGGGACCAAGCCTTGGGCATGAGCAGAAAGGCCGGCCAGGATGCACTGCAAGATGTGCCAGGATCGCCGCTGAATCCCGCATGTCGCAATGTGATAAGCGGAGCTAAACCCTGGAAAACAGAAAAGCAGAAGCAAAGCTCGTGGAGTCCGGCACCCATCAGCTTCAGCCAAAGCTTCCGGCGCTCCTCAGCAGGCAGCGCCAGCGCACACTCATTGGACTCGCGATATGCTGATGCCGGAACAGGCAGGAAGCGTCCTTCTCGCCGTAGGTCTCACCGATGTAGGACATGAACCACCTAGTGCCGAAAGAACCCGCATTGCATCATGTGCACTCAGACTCAAGTGCCGTTGTGTTAGTCATGCCAAGTTTGAGACCGCAAAGAACGCTTGCTGCCAGCTCCGTCGTCCTCCCCGTCGTTCTGCTGAAAATTGGAACTATTTTTGTTGACCTTAAGTGGCCCACCCAACGCCGGCGACAACGCTCGTGCGTGTATCTCGCCGATTCGAGGGTCTGAGTGGCCTGCTGCATAGTTAGTGAGATGCATGCACTTCTCGTTCCTCAACATATCTGGAATGACAGAGTGCGTGCGCGGTCATGCAACTTTGGATTGGAACGGCACTGCCGGATGTTGCACAAGATGCTGAATTTGCGGCAGGAGGCATGGTCTCTGCAGTGGGAGGCTGGTACGGCGTTGTGCACAACCGCACCTGCAACTGTGCAAGGCCAGGCTTATTGTGAGGTCCTCATGTCCGCAGCGACAAGTCTCTGCAGCTGAGCTGCCAGTCCGTCACGGAAGAGAAAGCAGCGCAGGTCGAGCCCAGCTTCCCCACTGGCCTTCCAGAGATTAGAATAAATAAGTTGGTGAGGAAGCGAGGTGTTGCGTAGTTTCCTTCCGCTTGTTGGCACAATGCGCTGTCTTGCGAACATCGTCAGCTACTACTAGGAAACCGACGAGTGCTACAGCGTCTTCTGTAACGTGACACTGCCCGCCTTCTTGGCAGACACAAGGAAGTATAAGCGCAAGTCAAACTTGAGGCCCTCTATCAGCATCGGCCTCATCAGAGAGAGAGAGAGAGAGGCAGAGAGAGAGCGTTGCTCGAACTCCTTTTCCGCAACACCAAGCCTTACAGAAGAGTGCCAGCAACTTCTTCATTTGTGAAAGAACAGTGCTTCCATGTGCTTCCGCATAAAGCTTGAGAAAGCGGGCCTCGAGAGGTATCTCTGGACGACAGTGGCCTCTACAGCGTGCTGTGCACTGTGCTGTGCCGTGCTCGCATCGCGGGAATCGTGGGTTCCGCTGTGACCGGCCTCGTTCTTCTTGCGGCTCTCTTCTGCTGCCTGCCGCAGACCTCGCAGCAAAGTCCCACAAAGAAGGGATTTTACAGCTCGTTTGGGTCTCGAGAGGAACTTTCGTGCTCGATCATGTGGCTGCGGAACTGAGACTCTGGCGATCGAGCTCTGTGGTTAGGAAGATGCCCCGGCCCTGAACCCCAGTCACCCACTTTCCACAACTGGAAGCGGAATGCTTAACCCCTACGACGGTTGTGCCTGGCACAGATGATCTGGCTTGACAATGTAAAAGACCTTCCCGGGCGACTCACAAGTGTCTTCGTTTGATGAGGTGTATGCAGAAGGCCTTGGATTCCTGACTGTTGCCAAATCTCTTCTCAAGGTCTGTTAGATCATCAGGAATGACCTGACAGTGTCAGGCTCATGGTGTGTGAGTCAGGGTGGGCTCGAGCATGTCTCGGCACGTGGCCCAAGTGGGAGGAACAAAACGATAGGCTGCTGGAAACATTCTTTGCATCCGCGTCATATTCCTGACAGACACTTCAGAAACGATGTACCCTACCACCAAACTTCGAGATCTGTCGTGTAGTCCAGAGGGATTCTTGGAGAGGTCCTTGCCAGGCGAGTCTTTCGCGCCAGCGCATTATTCATTCCTCCGAGGGCCATGTTTCGATGCTGCATCCGTCGGTCACCAGCACCCCGCAGCGAAAACCGACTCTGCCTGGAAAATGGTTTATTCTCATCCAGGGCTCTACCTGCAAGGAGCGACCATGTCTAACAGCAACGCAGTCTCATTCTCAGATTCTCGCTCGTCGCCTTCCTCATCCAGTCTCCGATGTTTGCATCGTCGATCCAGTGAATGTTGCACCTGCGAGTGAACGAAGAGTGGGCCAGGATGGTGTTGGGAAGATGCACAACTTAGGCCATAACATCGCAGCCTGACAGTAGCATCGTTGGCAACAACTTAAAAGTTGGGATTGCGTTGCACCTCTAGCCCGCATCTCAGAGTGACCCACCTTCTCTTCGCACTTCACTACACGCCATCCTCGCTCCTCAGCGGCTTGCGCAACAACCTGGCTGAGCAAAGCCAAAACCGAACAGAACCATCCCAAGCAAGGACCAGGTTTTGCCGGCCTCATAATCGCTGTGTGAAGCGTTGAACTGGACGAGGCCGCCTTTTTTCCGCGGCCTCATGCTCAACGCAAAACTCCAGAAGCGTTGCCCTCCCCGTAACTTCCATGCTCTTCCACTAGACTTCGGAGCCGGGCCTCCCAGCTGTTAAGACATGCTTAATCTGTAAACGCAGAAAGACTTGTGGTTGCCTGCTCTTGGTGTCCTATTGCTGTAGGTAAGGAGAATCAGCAAGACCTCCATGATTGAAACCCATTGCAAGTCACGACAAGCTAGCTGCAGGCTTTGCGCAGCGGATGTTTCAGACTTTCATTCTTTATGGGGCATGGCCAGCGAAGCTCGTGATTTCGAACCCAGGCCTGACAGTGGAAACTTCCGCCGGTGTCCTAAGCTGACCGAGCGGAAGCGGAGCGGAAGATGGTGGAAGTGCACCCTCGGGGCAGCACACGCTGCAGGACCGCCGGGGTGAGTTGGAGCCTTAGTCGCGAAGCTGTCTGGGGCATCACAGAGTTCCCATTCACAGCCGAGAGCGCAGCTCGGCGAGCCGGGGCGCGGCGAGGATCGCCTTGCAAAGTAGTCGAGAGAGGACATCTTATGACATCTTAGACTTCGAACTTGGAACCTCGAAAGCCAAGGCCGAGACGAGGCAACGGAGCGCGAGTCCGGGGAGGGTGATCGCGTGGGCCTGGGCAGGCAGCACGATTCTTCCGAGGTCGAGGTCTGTCACGGGGGGTGCGCTGCGAATCTGCTTGAAGATTTTGCCGCTTTGCACGCAACGCATGGTGCTACCGTCGCACACTGGGTCAAGCAGCTCGCAAAGCTCACGGCAAGAGAACTTCGAGCTGCTCAGTCTATCGTGTTCCCTATGTCGATCAGCACCTTGCCAGATGCTCGTCCCTTCTCCAAGTACTCGTGGGCCTGCACAACCTCCTCAAGCGGGAAGGAACGATCCTGGCGAATTGGAAAGCCGAATCTCACACGCGACGAACTCATCAACATTATCGGGGCCGCATATGCCGCACGGTCCGAGAAACGGGCTCTAATCAAGGCCCTGCCGAAGTTATTTAGTTATCCGGTACCCTTGGATGGGTCCCAATGCGCCAGGGGTTTTAAGAAGTGGAAGTGCTGCACCCGCTTAACAGCAGTATCTTCGCTGCAGTGATTGTTCGTCTCAGTGCTCAAGATGTGCGCCAGGCTTGACTTCTTGCCAACATCATTGTCGTTGATTCCAAGACTCGGAAAACAGACCTGAACAGTTAAAGCTCGGTTAGAGGCCGCGTGGGGGTTCTGCAGCATTCTGCAGCCTTGGTAGACTTCCACACTGACTTCCTGCTTATGCATCCTTATGCATGAGTCCAAGGAGCCACGACCGGCTTGATGCTGCCTCCGCACAGCGGAGGAGGGTTAGCTCAGCAGACGCAGACTCAGAGACTCAGACTGTGCTGCAGGCCTGCGTCGACCCAGCTGGCAATGCTCCGCAAGCCAGAAGCATCGGGACTGACCGGGTCGCAATGATAATAGACACCCAGACCTGCATGGCATAGATTCTGGAAGCCCCTGCTGCCTCAACCTCAACCTCTTTGCATGAAGACTGCAGCAAGGCTGGGTCTCCGTCCCAGGTAATCTGCCAACAAACTGTTGCCCCACTTCCTGCGCATGGCAACTGTTGGCAGAAATCCGAAGAGACTGGAAGACTTCCGTAGGCCGTAGAAGGCTGCAGGAAAACCCGGAGGTCTTGAGAAGCGGTCGCATGACCGTCAGCGGGCCCAGCTCACCATCATGCGGCTCCCAGTCGCTGCTCAAGATGTTGATGTAGTGTCCCACACCTGCGAGACAGGGAAGACACGACCAAGTCTGACCATCTTCAACTGAGCTCCGCGAGGCCTGGCTTCAAGACTTGCGAAGACAGCGTGCGAGCTTCGTACTCCTCCAGCTGCTGGGGGCGTGGGGCGACATGAAGAATGGGAGGCTGCCTACATCCCAAATGGTCGTTTGAAAGCTTTCGCATTGCAGGTCATCCTGTATTAATTACTCTAGAAAAGTTCGGGCGAGGGGGGTTGCGTCCACACTGGGACGCGTGTGACAGGCGAATCCACAAAGGCATGCGGGAGAGAGAAACCTGATGTGCTTTCCGAGCCAGCAACAGGGACAATGAACAGGGACTGTTGCAAACTCCGAGATCTATGCAAGCCCTGACTAGGTGAAGGGCCACCTTAACACAGGCACAGGACACTCGAAGAGAGCATCTGCTTCTGAAGCTTTCTAGCTCATATCACAGCCGTCCCTCTCAACAGGATCCCCAGTTGGAATGTGCGGAGACTTGATACCGGCAGCACCTGTGTCACTGGATCGAGGACAGCGTCGAAGGCTGTCAGCACATCTTCGAACTTGGACGTCCTATAGTTGATGACTTGGTCAGCGCCAAGACCTCGGCTGTGGCAAGCCGAAATTTAGCTCGGCTAGCAATGCATCCCGATTCTTGCGGTGTATATCAGCCTGATGCAGTTCAGCAACTCTTGACCAACTCCTCCTTGGCGGCGCTCGCGGTGGTGGCCACGTGCATGCCCAACCTGTACTTGGAGTACGTGCTTTCAGCTGGAATACTCTAGGTGTCCACCGTGCAAGAAGATATTTTGCATGTCGAAGGGCACATTCTTGCAGTACTGTATTGCAAAGGAGCCCACCCCGCCGGCACCAGCGTGGATCAGGATCTTCTTGCCCTTGCTCGACTCGCCGTTTCGTTGCCAAGTCCGGAGGACAGGAGCCAGGGCCTGTACGACGGTGAGCCCGACCAATGGCAATCCTGCTGCTTCTTTTGGCGAAATTTTCGATGGTACGTGCGCGATGATTGTGTAATTCGTAACCACGTACTCCTGGAAAGCGCCCCAACTCTGGCCCTGCAGCGGCAACATACCGTACACAGTGTCTCCAGGTCTGAATCCAAGAACACCCGCTCCGATCTGCTCGACTTTCCCCGAAAAGTCGAAGCCCGAAACGGCCGGCAACGGCCTGATGTACTCCACTGTCGGGTTTCTTCTCTGCTTAAAGTCCACGGGATTCAAGCTGCCGGTTCCCACCTTGATAAGAACCTGTGTCGTTTCACAGCACATCGGTCGTGGGATCTGGGCCAGCTGAATCACTGCTGCTGGCCCCGGCTTTGCAAACTGTGCCGCACGCATGGTCTGTCTCGGATCTTGCAGCGCTGGCTTGTATCTGGGACAGAGCTCGTATCGAATCAGTTTCAAAACGCAATACAGCGCTTCTCAACCATGTCCCTGCCCTCATGCTCAAACCATGAAGCCAACATTCGTGCAAATGCAATGCGCAAACACCAGTAGGGTAACCCGATGTAACAAGTACTGCGGGACCACGAAGCTACTCAGCACTAAACACACACACACACACAGACACACACTCTGTCTCTGACACTGGGCATGTGTGGCCACTAAGCACTGCTCAATTAGCACTGAAGTGGAGTGCAGAACGCAGAGAAACGGTCCCAGCCTGCTGAATGATATAACTAGGATGCCGAGTTCATACGCCAGCACGCCCACGATCAACACCACGTGAAGGCAAAGCACTTTGACCAAAGAGGCGATGAAAGCCATTGCTGTTCAACAAGCTGTTGATGCAGAAAACTGAACGTTTGGTCTGGTTAGTGTCTGGTTTTGCCATGCGAGGACTAAGGTCTCAGGTCTGGAATGGTCTGGATACGCGTGGCGGTGTCGCTGTGCAGCCAGGCCATGCTGCGTTGCACCGCTGAGTCAAGCTTGCGGCCATGGCAAGAAATGTCCGGACAAGAGCGACATTGCAGAGGTCTCGGCACCAGCCCCTGCAAACACAGCGGGATATCTGAGACCTGGACGACGCTGATGGTGACTGCTGTGGCTCTGGCCATAAAGGCAGAGCTTCAACAAACATGCCTTAACGGCAAGGATTCACACAGCCATGTGTTTGGAGAGTTCTCGACATCAGCGCAAGTGGCCTTCGGCCCCTGCATCTTCCGCTCCCGCTTCATCGCTGAGGTCTTCCTCGCGGCTTGCATTTCTTACAAGACAAAGCAGACCTGATCTGAACCACCTTCAAGCTCGCAAGACGACACTTCGCAAATAGCATGTCGCGGTTTTTCATGGGGGAGGGTCATGAGCGAGGCTCATTTCCTCGTCTTCGTCGCTGCCGGCAGGTGGGCTGCCGCGTGCCTCTTCGAGATTTGGGCGAGCGCAGTGGCAAAGTAACGACCAAGCTCACTCCGCAGTGGTGTGCACTGTGCAGATGCTGACTGTAGAGTTTTGCAATAAGTTATGAGCAGAACTGTTAATGCGAATCGACTTAACGTTGCGCTGGACTCTGGAACGTCTGCATACTTTGCAACGGTGGTCTTTTGCTACAGTCCCACAAAGCACAAACAACGGGCTGGGGACGATGAAGATGCTATCCGGCTTGCAACTGGTCCATGGGCTGCTCCCAGCCAGCTTGCTCAACAGCAGTAGAATGTGATCCGTCCCTGGAGGCCTCCAGAACTTGCCTGGTCAAACATGCTCCGCTGGCAAGCATTTCCAATAGTTGCTTGTCGCAGACCATGGCGTGCACTCCCAATAGATCGACACATCCGGACACGCGGAGTGAAGTGACTGGGTTGGCTTCGGGGCTGAGCTTCGCTGATGCAAACCTAGGTTTCGGTGGCCATCAGCTGGTTTCTGGGATTGCAGTGGGCCATGTTTTCTGACTTGCTCCTGGCAAGGTGGACACGGATTGCTTTCGTAAAAGCGGTATCGGAACAATCAAGTGGAACAAGAGGGGCAAAATTCATAACGGATCCGTCCACCCGAGCGCCCATAATCACTGGTACTGTCTGCTGGCAGTTTCGTCTTCCTGTCACATGTGATCAGCAGCTAGGCCTTTTGCTCACGAAGTGAAGCGTGCTTTGATGATCCAGTCCGTTTCCAGAATTGCTGCTACTTCGTGCTGCCTTGATCCATCACACCTCAACAGCAAACTGAGCGCAAATGCCGACAGGCATGAATGTCCACAAGCGCCACTAAACTAAACTATGAGCAGTTCACCTTGTTTGACTCCTTTCATGAGGTATGCTACATACTGTATGCTCGACACTGCTGGGGTGAGGAACGTGTTGGATGCACAGGACTTCCAAAGAGTTCACCGGGGCCACATCTTGGGCACCTGGCTACGAGTCATTCCGAGCAACAGACATTCGATATTTCACGATGTGCTACATGAGAGTTCTTTGCGTTCTACAGAACCGCGATGCAGAACTCTCCACTTTTCGCACGACCGCGCTGTGAATGCCGGCGTGGTGGCGGCAGTGTTTATTGTTGAACAACTGCAGTTTCCGGACGTGCACCCGTTCTCTTGTCTACCCATTTCAACCACCACGCCGGCTAGGGCTATCTAGCAAAAATAAAGTCTGGGACCACACCCTCGTCGCCCTGGCCGCCCTCGGGTTCATGGTCATCCATTGCCCGTGAAGATGCAGTCGTCAGATCTTCCGGAGCTCTGTCGGGAACCAACTCGTCGTCGTCGACGTCGTCGTCCTGAGACTCCTCGGACTCGGAGGGGTCCGGCGACCTTGACTTGGAGCCTTTCGAGAAGCCTTTCACACTCTGACCTTTCCTCGATGTCGGCGGGATGGCTGGGACGCCTGGCGGCTGTAACGGCATCCTGTTGCCTTTTCCCTTGCCTCGCATCTCAATCTCCTCTTCACGCCGAAATGGCTTATGCACACGGCCCATCGCGAGCATTCTGGCTGTAGGTGGCGGTGTCCTTGCTCGCGTCTGTCGTGAAGGGGGCCCTCTGCTCCTGTTCCTTCTGGCACTCATCTCGTAATCGAGCGCCTGCAGCAGAGCCAGGATCACAACTCTCAGTCAACTATGCTTGCACAACAGGGATTCACCGGTTCATGCCCGCATATATATGCAGCTGTAATGTCCCGTTTGCTGCACAGGTCGGCTGCGACTGCAAGGAACTGCAATGACCTGAATGACCCACTTCCCACCTGGAAGGATTGGGTTAGCGCACCTTGCTCCTGCCAGGGAAGGATGTGTGCATTGTGCAGGCAGATGAGCTACTGGAGGAAGTTGCTGAACTGCCTGACTCCAGCATTCGGCCGACTGCGTGCGACCGTGCAAGTGGAGGCTTTTCGCAAGTGTACATATGCTTTGCATCAGCTCAACACGCATTCACATGTCGCGGCAGCATCTGGCTGACATGCTGCTCTGGGCCGCATGCTGAAGAACTGTTGGATTACGCGTTTTGATAGCTCCACGAACGGGAGAATCCCCAAGGACCCAAGGACTTTCCCTTCAATGCCTTCCTTCAACAAACCTCACAGCCATGTCCAACCGGATGCGCAATAGACAACAGATTGACATGGGCGATGTACTCCCTGCCTCGCGTATCTCGTCGTATACCTGCAGATGCTTGTGGTCTGATCCTCTTGCTGGTTCTTTCATGACTGGAGTCTGGGAGGCTTGTACAGCAATTCTCTCTCTGACTCTGGACGTCATGCCCAACTCCACGGCTACCTAGGACACCAGCGAAAATCCAAACAACGACATACACTGTGCTAGCTCTGTTCAACGGCCTGCCGATAGTCCAGGTGCGCTTGGATGAGCATCTCTGCTGAGTCCAAGTGATCGGCCAGTCCGACCATCTCCAGATCCTGCGAGCCGGGCGAGCTGTGCCACGGATCTTCCCATGTCTTGTGATTCAGCGAGTGGCTTCGGCTTTCTCCGCCGTTCGACTTCGGCCGGATCCAATCTCCGGGCTCGGGCTCAAAGCCAACAGAAGGCAGTCCCAGTAAGTTGGGTTCGACTACAGCTTCTCGCATCTGCTGACAAGTCAGTCAGACATGGCACAAGCAACGCCCATGAAATGCTGGTCACCCTCAGCACCAAGAGATCCAGCCGAGAGAAAAACGTGCTTTCAATTCTTCTCAAAGCCTCTTAGTCGGCAGCAGCTAACCCTCCCTTCGCATTGAGCGACAAAGAAAACCGGCACCGGACGAAAGACTAACAAAGGCTGCAAGCGGCTACAGCACTTCGACCTCGACTCGCCCTTTGGACTCTGGACGTCCAAATTAGCTCCTTTGACGTCGTGGGATCCCAGCGCATGCTCAGGAGTCCGGCCTGCACAAGCACATTCGCACCGCATCGCACCAGCCAAAACTTGTGCCAAGACAAAACTTAAATTTATGGTCGAAGCTCTTTGCACCCCTCATTTCTCCACGAGGCGTGCATCGTGCCAGCGGTGTTGCTGATGGCAGCGTTGCATAGTGCGTGTGCTTGGGATAATGACAAAGCTAACCTCCCTCACTGCTTCCGACTCCATGGCGGATCAATGTAGACTTGCAGACAGGTCGGTGGTCTCACGCCATGCCCCTACCTCGGACTATTGCCGAAAGCTTCTCTCATTGGACAGGTAAATCCCGATGCTCCAGCTGCCAGCGCTCGAGGTCTGCCTGCAGTTCCACGCCACCAGTTCCGTGCTTGCAATGTCCGGAAATGGATTGATCTGATGCTTACATACAACTTACAGTTCGACCCTGTCCAATGCAGGCCATGTTATTACCTGCCAAGGTATGCAAACTCGCGTGACCTCCCGTGACGCAGCAGACTCTACCGCGCCGCCTGCCTCGCGCTCCCTCTGCTGTGCAGCATCACTGAGCTCGTCAACTTTCTGGAGCACTGCCTGTCGACGGAGAAAACTAAGAGCAAAGCTTTGCAAGGCACCAGCACCAAGCACCGGCGGCGATGATCCGGGCAGGTCGAAACAAGCTTCCAAAAACATCACAGTTGCGCAGCACCCTGCCTGCCCCATCTCCCTTGCCTTAGTTTGCATTTGTTGCCCCAGTGTGAACACGTGAACGTGTGTGAACAACATGATTCGATGCTTTATCGAGAACGACACCTCAAGTTACTAGGGAAAACGCCTGCATTTCCTCCTTGTCCAGCTCCTGTAGTTGAGGAGCAATTGCTCGAAGTTGACCACTGCAACATGCACCGAAATTATTCCGTGGGTCTCTTGTCGTCCCGGTCGAAAGCAATTCTCAGTGAGGATCGGCCTTCTCTGACACACTCTCTGCAAAGGCAGTCCTGCTTGTAGCTTCGCTCCTTCTGCTTAGCCTTCTTCTGGAGATCCAATTTCTCTTGCTGACAGGAAAGGCACGGTCGGATTCAAGAAGTATCTGCAAACAGCCCGTCTTGTCAAGCCGTCAAGCCATTCACCCGGTGGTGGGCCGGCCTCGTCGTGCTGGCTGGCGGCCCACATCTGCTCCTCCTCCGCCCACTCCTATCAACGAAGCGAATCTTCAGAAGTTTTCCACCTACCAAAGCATACACTGTTTCAGATTCGTTGGTTCACCCAAACACTGCCGGTTCTTCCACAGCCCGCTGATTCCACCCTCCAATGCCCACAACCTGCAGCGAAGAGAGTGGCATCAATAGTGGGATGTTGGGGACCTCAAGATAGAGTATACCTGGTCAGGTTCATAGGCACGGATTCAGCACATCTTCTAACACCGGATGTCTCAGATCACTCAGGTATCCATACCCCAGCCTATACACGAATGCACAGCTCTGAGCCATGTCTCATCACTCAACGTGCTCACACTGCTTCAACAAAACACGACCCTGCACAATAATCACGCCCATCAAGTCGCTTGACGAGCTATCCGTGTTCTTGAGGGCAGCGTATCGAACTCTCTCTATCGTCATACATCATTGAACAAACAATCAAGGATTCCAAGAATCATCTCTCTCATACTTAGATCGTTGAAGATGGCTTCCTTAATCTATAGCTGGTCTATGCTACAGTAGCCTCTTGCCCAGTACGACCACGTCGGTGATTCCAACAGTTATGGCGGTACTTGGTGCTTCAAGACGGTACACAGAAGAAGGCGGACCTCATCAAAGTTGCGCAGCGCACACTCGGTCTCATCAGAAATGTAGCGCTTCCTCGCCAAAAATTTCGGAAGTCACTCCGTGCGCCCTGCTGTAAACAACATCCCGGCAAGTAATCCATACCACTGACAGTCGCCAGACTCTCACGTGACTTCCTAGTACGCCATGTTAATGTGCAGCACAGTCCAGATGTCCACGCAGTGCACGAAGTTCACCGGCCTTCAGCAGATGCATCAGTGTTTCCGCAGTTCCCCACAAAAGAGGTCATCCATGCGATGCTGCTCCGGTGACTCTCGTCACTTACTTTGCTTAAAGATGTGCACCAATTCAGTGTCAGTAGCTGTGAGCTGTGAGTACAGACATTCTGCTTAACAAGACCAAACAAATGACTTTCTTCACTAAGCAGGAACTTTGAGGTAGGGCGGACCATAGAATTCCACTGCATTTCCCCGGCTTGGGGTTTAGCATGAAGCGTGCTACGCCCAGAAGTAGTATCCAGCACGCCAGCAGCAGCCACATGCAGTCACATGTTATCCAACAGAACAGGAGGGAATCTGGCTATGATAGGCTCTGGCGCTTCTCAGAGCTGAGCTCAGGACTTGCAGAAGATCTTCACCTGTCGCAAGAGGATAATCAAGAGGAGATATCTGTCATCTCTCTCAGTGCAGCATGAGTCTTCATCCTTGGCTCGGGCAGGAGTGAAAGTCCCCAGTGCTCCGCGATGAAGTTTCTGCTTTATTTTGGTCGGGCTGCTTGTGCTGACCAGGCAAAATGCTCATCCACCGGGATGCTCTCCGGCAAGGCCTCTCAGTTTTCGAAAACATCCGCCCTAACATATTTTCATTTGTTCCATCTGACGGTACTGCTCTGAGACGCGGGCGCAAACTGGTAGTTTGCGGCCAAGCTGAGGGTGAATGGCCCATGGCTTGACCTGGTGTCCCAGCTCGGTTCGAAGTATGGCTGAACGGCAGCTGCAGAGGCCATGGCTGCACCATTGTAGTGCAAGAGTTTGCCAGTCTGGCTGCAGGACCTTCCCGCACGAGATCGGACGGAACAATTTCATTTCCAAGCTTCATGGCTCTTCCGTCTGAGGACCGGGCACGACATACGGAAAAATGGATCCCGACTCATCCACTTTGACACCCAGTTTGTGAACTGCCTTAAAAGGCAGTAACAGATAGTAACAGCGAAGACAGAAAGATGGCTGGGCAAGTGCATGGACAGCACAGCCTCGGGCTAGTATGGGCTAGTCACGGCTAGTCATAGTCTTCCGAACTCTTTGGCGTGGCAAGTCAATGTATGTGCGTCGCGAGTGTAATTAATGCAAGATCCTGACCTGATTGCCTCAAGTGCTCTCACGCTTGTCGAGGGGATGCCGAGTTCGGAGCAACGTGGTCAAATCCCGTCTCTCGCAGAACGCGTGCCTGCTGCCAATCGCAGCTGTCTTCTACTCGGGTCGAAAACTCACAGAGCCTCTGAATAACCCATGTTTTCGCGGCCCAGGGAGTTGCAATTCCACCTTCAGCCAAGCGGGCATGCCAATTCAGTGACCTCTTCGCTCATACTGAGTTGAACTCATCGCAATTCGGCCAATAAGACAAAGAGAAAATGCAGACGACAATGGCATTCAAGACTTATACAGTCTACGCGAACGATATGTTCACACTCGGGTTCTTACAAGACACCTTGCCCCACTATCTATGTGAATCAGCCCAAACATCAACCCAAGATTCCAAAAGAATTCTCTGTTCTGAAAATCACCGTTCTACCCTTCGCATGAATTCCCCGTTATTCCTATGAAAATCTAGCGAAGAATCCCAAGCCCAAAACCGTTAAGACGAAATCCAGGACTCCGGCTCGTCACCCAAGTCGAGAAAGTCATCCTTCATTGCCAAAAGCCAAGGCGGCTGCGACCTGCATCGACAGCACAAACCTAGTCACCACTGCTTTCCAGCTGGACTCTGCATTGCATTAAGCCCAAGGGGGTGGCATGCCGCCATGCCAGAGATCTTTGCTGGAATCCTTGTACTTTTGCATCCTTGCAGTGCGACGGAGATCTAGGTGGTCTTGCTTTACGGAGTGCAGTGGGCTCACGGCCAAAACTCGATCTTTTCGGTCATCCCCTGGCCGAGCCAGCGCTCCACATCAATGACGAGCAGGCCGCGATTTGCAATGCACGCCTCCCGAGGAATTGAAAGATGCATGGAAGCCTGAACCGGCCTCTGCAAGTAGCTACTGAAGTCTCAAGACACTCGAAGGCCTCTGGATCAAAGTCTGCGAATCCCAATTCTCCTGCCAGACTCTTGCGCAGAAGCCTTCTGTCAGCTCACGGAAGCTCTGCGTTGAGCACAAACTCGCTCATGGTTCGGATGCAACAATCCAGTAGGACGGGTTGAGTTGAATCAGTCAAACCTAGCGGAAGGATATTACCGGCAGATGCGGCAGATTGCTTTCAAAAATGACCTCTGCTTCCAAGCGGCGCAGGGCCTCGAAGTCCACGTATTGATGCAGTTTCTGCAAACCTCGCGCTTACTCCTTTTCTTCTTTGGGAAAAGGAACACGAGATTCCGTCGGCAACTGCTGCGTCAGCTACTAAAGTCAACAACAATCATCACATTCCAGGAAGCCGGACAGTACTTCACAGATGCGCAGGAGTGCCCCTGAAGGTCAATGTCCTGTCACGGCCACTGTCCGAATGATGCTAGTTTCAGCATTCACGATTCAAACACTGCAGCCGCAATGTGCCACGAAAGGTAGTCATGATTGGTGGTTTTGAACCTGCGAATACTTGCGTACACGAAACTCAGCTTCCAGTACGATGCAAAGCTGCTGACATCCGAGTTCCTGGAGCTCGCCCAGGTCTCCCATGATCACGGTGTCCGTGTCGATGTAGATAAGCCTGGATCGTGGCCCAGCCCCGCCAAACGATGCCCAGCAAGGCCCAGTGCCTGTGATTCACCGTAATAGGCCGATCTGTGCCCGTTCCAAATAAGCCGACAGCCCTGAAGCAGCATCGCCCAACGTTTCTGGCAAGAGACCGGCGAGGAGACTCTTCACCTCCAAGCGATCAAACGACATGGCAACTGGGACGAGGAGTCGCTACGCAGTTGAGTACAATGCTCTTCCTGACCAGAAGAACCCAGTGGACAGGCTCGAGGTCCGACGTAACTTTTGAGTGAGGCATAGGTTGTGCTCCCATGGTCTGATCGCGCTGCTTCAGTTGGCACTGCAAGTATTTGTAGACCGCACGCCGTCTGAGTTTCCAGGCCTTCTTTCACGTATTCGTGAAGGTAGAAGGGCCTTTCGTCCAGAGTGCGGCTGCTCAACTTCTTAAGAGCGAGTGTGGGACAGTCCGAGTGCCTGGCGCAAAATTAAACGGGCTTGCCAGGACCTTCCTGGCCTGGTAGCACCAGCATGTGCCAGCAACTTGCCGATTTACACCGCTCAGTGACAAAGTGGCAAGGCTCAGCTGTGAGTGTCGGCTACCTACCTAGATGCCGGTTCAGAGCCGCACCAATCCAGAGCCTCTATGTCATCTATGTGGCACCCGCGGGCCTTGGAGCTCTTCCGAAAAGTGATGTGTGACCTGGCATGCCGGTTCAGAGCTCGTGAAGCACGATCCGCACTTCTGACAAGACATGGACCGCAGTGCATGCGAACACCCTGCTGACAGCTGCCGCTGCTCTGCTTTTTTCCACAGAGCCCTATCAAGGATCTTCAATCCGTGCCGTAAGCCACGAGATCCGATCCTGCAGGGCTTGATCTGCGACCACCTGCAGGAGCTGTTGATCAAGCGTGGGAGCGACTGGACTCCTAGCTGCTAGATACTGTGACTAAGATGAACTCCGTGATCCGAAGACCCAGCCGAGTCCGCCACTGAGTTCCACTTAAGTAATTGACATGAACGAAGCCGTCAGAGAATAATCGTCACTGTCAGACACCATCAGCTCGACAGAAACACATAATGCAAAAACAAAAGGAGGTGCTCGGATGCATGGGCAGGTACCGGCCTTCACAGCAATGTCAGGCAAGTGGGCTCCTGGATCGCTGGTCGAGGGACTTTACGCTTGTTTTCCATCGAGGCCGGGACGGACAAGCTCTTCAAAGATTGGCGCCTTGGTGGCTGCAAGTGCTGGCTGCAGTATGTCGCAAGAAGCGTGCAAGTCGTAGGAGTCCAAGCAGACGCCTTTTCGTCCCGAATGCAAGCGTGGGTTTCTAGGGCATCCAACGCACGGGTCGGTTGCATCGGCTGGCCAGGGAAGGCAGACCCAGAAACAGTTCCAACAGTCTGTGACGACCTCCCCGGCTTAGTAGTGAATTGCCGGACGGGCAGTGAAACAGCGAGAAGGGTCTGGTACATCAAACATATCTCCTGACTGGATCTCGCTTCAAGCTCAAGATAGATGTGGAAAATGGCGCCCACAGTAGTGCAGGCGATCCTTCAGATTGCTTGCACCGCGCCGGAACAAAACGTTGAGAAGAATCCCAAGCAATGGACATGTTTGTAAGGGTCAAAGCCCAGATAAAAACGAAACGAGCTGGTCTCTTGACATCGACCGGACCCTCTCTGCTTTGCATTACATGCGTCAGCACCACGGAGCTCGTGGAATGAAGTCTAGCTCACTCACCTCAGTCACAGAGCAGTCAGACGCGCGGGAGCGTCGTGTCCCGGGAGAAAACTTCTCTCTGCCTTGGGCCGGGCCACGCTGGTGACCTTCCTGGGCCGTTGCCGCGCACCGCAGCGAGCTTTCACCAGCTCGGCCACTCGCTCGTCATGCGCATTCGCACCTGGACCATCATGGGGCCGGGGCCACGCTGGGCCACGCTCCGAAAAAGCCTCTCAGGCCCGGACCGGGACCGTCTGACAACCGGCTCGGGCCGAAGTCGGACCAGCTGGTGGTGCGCCACATATCCGTCACATGCAGATCAGGCAGCCCCTGACACAAGTCAAGAGAACGACTTCGACGATCGACGATGAATTCTACGGCCTCTACAGTTACATCATCTACTGTGACAATAATGCCCGAGAAGCTCGAGATCTGGGCCGCTCTGACTGCGCCGATCTCGGTGGGTCCGTCATGGGACGATTCGCGCCTGGATCGGGTCTTCCATGGTCTCCAGTGCACACAGCGAGACGCTTGCAGACAAGGATCCTGCGTCGGGAGTTGTCGGTTGGAAATCGGGCGGCAGCCAGCGTCCTGAGGTAGCCTGTTTCCAGCCTCTGCTGCTGTAGGCAGAGCTGATGCTTCCCTGGCCGGGAAGAGTCTCGCCCAGCCGCCGCTCTGAAGATTTCGAGGAGCTCTGACTTTGCCTGTGTTCAGACGTGTGGCTTTCACAGGCCTTCACAGCTCTCTGGTTTAAGCATTTTAGCTGCAACTGCTGCTTCACTTTGCAGAGTATGCTGCGGGAAGTTTGTGAAACGTTGGGTCTACTAAGTCTACTACACGCCACGTCCTACTGGCCCACTCTCCCATGCCTGAGTTTCTCGCTCTCGTACGCGTCGCTGCGCGCATTGTTTTCCTTCTGGATGCTTTCGCGGTAGCAAACAGATGCCGATGCAGGGCTGAAGCTTTTCGCTGAAATGCCAGGGAAGTAATTCTTCAACGCGGCCGGATCCGGCGGCTGGCCGAAGAAGACCATGGCCGGGAAGGCACCGCAAGGTCTCTAAGAAACACAATTTTGGACCTTCGTTTCAGAGCGGCTCACAACATCAAAAGGCGACTCCTTTGAAGCCCAGAGAGAATTATTAGAAGAGAACCATTTGCTATCGGGGCCGAGGCAAGCTCCGTTGTGGTGATGAGGTGGAAGATAAGCCTGCCGTCTGCAACAGCAAGTAGCAACAGATGATCGAGAGAAGCTGGAAAGGCTCGCTCCCCGAATTTGTTTGCCCCCAGCATTGGTTCTTCTTACCGACGTTGTCTTATGTTTTACTGTTATCGTTGACAAGACAATTACCTTCTCAACCTAAGTACGCGCTTTCTCTTCAACCCGATAACGGGGATGCCCATCATCCCTCGGGTGTTCTACGACGCTACGATTGGCACACGGCCTGTCCGGGCTCGCCGCATTCGTCCATGCCTTGGGAAAAAGCAGCACATGTCTTTCCAACATACCCGGGAGCAAACGGATTCTTACTCTGACCTACAGTCTGCAACCGGAGACTACAAATCCAGGCATGCAGCGACACCTCAGCTTCAAGCCGACTGGATTGCCACTGCGGCGGCACGCAAATCGGCGCTGTCGCTGGTCAGGCAAACCTGCCATCAATAGCTAGACGGAGGATGGTGTAGCGACGGGTTGCCGAATACGTCACATGACTTAGATCTTTCGGCCCCATGTAGAAAACCTCATGCAGGCACACATGTCCCCTGCTCTCGAGAAGAAATACGTCGGGAAGGCATGAATGCTGTCTGTGCTTGCCGAGCGGCCTTGGCCACTGGTAATGGCTTTTCAACTTTTTCAGGGTATCTTCTATCTTAGTTCCTGAACTCCAGGAGGTCTATGGAGTCTTGAGTATTGAGTATTTAGTATTTACCATCACCGACTCAGGCTCTCCTGCCCTGGCACCCGGCTGAGCTCCGAGCCGGCTCTGCGGAGGCTGGACTGCCGTCTCAGCCATCCCTTCGCAGCTGGAGCCTCAGAGCACCTACGAACGAACCGAAGCGCCTTCTTCCCTCGCCCACCCCTGGGAATCTGCAACCGGTTGCCGCCTCCTTGTCTAACTAGGGGCCACCGTCACTACCCTGTCCCCTTACATAATGCTGCATAGTCTGGGGTCGCGACCAGGACAAGGGCTGCGAGGATGAGAACCACCAGGCACACGGCTCCTGCAGTTGAGCTTCGATGGTTGGCTGTGGGAGTAATTCGTACGTCACAGTCACGCTAAATTAACCTAACCATCTACCGCCAAGGCAATTTGCCAGAAGTACACCGCCCGGCGAGACCGAGGCATTGGCTGCAGAGGGGGTGCACATGGCCTGTGCTACTGGCCACGGGGACTTACAAGATCGAATCGCCTTTCAGCCCCAACGTTGGGGTACCGCATCTCGACTGACCAGACTTTTCGCAGAATGGCTCGTCGGTCAAACCCCCCATCCAAGGCTCAAGTAACAGTAACCCCGTTCCCATGTCATCGCACCGCTCTTTGAAAAAGGCAGCCACATCGCGCTTCGGCTCTAGCATGCATCGAAGGTTTCGGTCGTCATCAATGGCTTGACGACAGGGAGCTTTGAAGAGTCAGCGCAGACTAGCAGACGACGTGACCCACTACGATCTATAGGACCGAGGCCTAGGCCTAGTGGCCGGGCAGCAACCCTCATACAGGTGTTGGGTTTGGCTCGCAGGAGATGCGTTCCACAGCATCATTAGCTTCCTCGCAGCACCTTGTTCAACCTTAGCCAATTGTCCCAAATCGCAAAATGTATCCGTCCTTTCAGGAGCCAGGGCCTCACAAGACCTCGGCAAGAAGCTCGCAACCAGCACCGGCTCATGAGCTCAGGCTGAGGCTCGGTCGTAAGGTCTTCTCGACCGTCCCACCCACGGTCGTGTTCTGTGACCTCCTCCTGGAGAATCCGCACCGAACCTCACGGCTCCTCCATGCCCCCTCGCAGTCCTCATGGCTTTGGCAAACTGGCCACGAGCTTTGCATGGCTGGTTGCATCTGGAGGCTTGTCACACAGGTGGCTGTTCTTAATCGCAGTGGCTGCAGGAGCAGCATGCAGGAGCTATGCGGGCATGCTTGCGAGATGTAGTTACCGTTTGAACCTACAGGCAGTTCTCAGATCTCGTCTCGGTCAACGTCAGCAACATTTGCTGGATGGAAAGGCAAGATGCACAACAAGCAACAAGAGCGAAGCAGGCACGATCGCTTTCCGAAGCCGCACTCGGTCAGAACTTCCAAATGCCCGTGCGCATGGCCAAACTGCGGAGGATGGCTAGTCCTTCAAGACGCACAGTGCTGTCAGATGAGCGCGGGAACTCCGAGACGACACAGTACCGAATATGCTTTATCACGCTTTCGCGACCTTCTTCGAATCCGGCCAACCGGCATCGTAGCCCTTCCTGGCACGTCCGATGTGCTTTCCAAGCTCGCAAATCTACTCCACGAGCCTTTGCCTCTGCTCGGAAAGCACTGTTCCTCTGTGATATGGCTGGTGTGGCGATAAGCACCTTCAATATTGCCTCTGATCAGACAGATATTGCCACCAGGAATGCTTGTCGCATTGTTTCTGCTTAAGAGTTTAAGCTTAAATGCATCCAAGCCAATTTCTGCTTCCGTTGCATGTCATCTGGGACTTTCCTGGGTGCTCCCCCGAAGACCACGGGAAAGTGTTAACAAGCGAGAATTTCGCGAAAATTGCTACTCAATTCTTGTGGACTTGAGGGTTCACCGCTGGTGCAGGAAGCAACTGCCCCAGCTCTCTTGTTGCTCATGCTGACCACTCTCTACTCCCTGCGCGTTCACGCGTGCACCAGAGGAGTGATGTGCTCAGGCGCGTGTTCCTCTCTGTTTCCTCTCCTGCGCCATAGTACAATGGGACCCCTCTTCAAGCAGGCCGGTGCTGCAGTCCACAGTCTTGCTCCGACGTGAGAAACGCCTTCAAGTATTGACAAGAATGGCTCAACATGATAGTGCCAAGTAGCATGTTTGCTCTCTACCTTGCAAAGGTCCAGACCCACCAGAGGCTGGAACAGTTGACCAAGCGCCTCTCCTACACGAAGGGCACAGCTAGGTGTATCACGGAACCTCTGTGGCAGCAGAACTACGAGCGTTGCTCCTGGCCAGCCACGCAGTGCAGGGCAATCTTCGGTTCACCGGCCCGAGACCAGCCTTCTGACACAAAGAGTCTCTGCGTGTCCGTGTGTGTGGCAATTGTGGCAAGGGTCAAAAGCACAGCAGACCAGAGCCGGCCTTGGCCTTGGTGAGGAGCCGGCACCTGCCACGGAGTCCACGCACTCGGAATGAAAGCGAAAGCAACCTAGAGGAGGCCCTCATAATACACATAACATCGGAAAACACATGCGATGTCCCAGAGAGCTCCGAAGCCGGCTGGATGCACTGGTAAATTACTTTCTTCTTTCCTTTCCCGCCCTATCCAAGCCCGCACAAATTCCGACCTTGGGGGCCGGGGGGGCCGGGGGGCGGCCCCCCCGGCCCCCGGCCCCCCCCGCCCCCCGATTTGGCAAGAAGGAAGTATCTTAGAATAAACGTGCTTTGTTGCACCGGTCTGGACTTGAGTTTAGGACTGCAACACTCTGTAAGAGCCTCACT
Organism: Symbiodinium sp. CCMP2456; assembly: GCA_905221635.1. Lineage (NCBI taxonomy): Eukaryota > Dinophyceae > Suessiales > Symbiodiniaceae > Symbiodinium > Symbiodinium sp. CCMP2456. The sequence continues at coordinate 71,124 of CAJNDV010022224.1, forward strand.
CTCGAACGATTCCTGCTCTTCACAACCCTCTTACTCGAATCCAAGCGGGAAGATGAGGGAAGCATGAACTCTGACTAGGGACAACTGAGCACACATGACCCTTATAGCACGCCCACCATGCAAATGCTGAACCTGATCTGCCAAAAGGCACTTTGAATAAGGCTGTCATCTCAAGATCCCCTATTGGATGAGTTTGATGAGTGAGCATCCAGAACGAATCGCGCCGTGCTAGGGCTGCTAGGGCTTACACAAGTACATCAGCCCAACCCGTGCCTCTGGCCAAGCGCACAGGGATGGGGATCTGGCGCAAAGTAGGCAAGGAAAAGACTGCACACCCTGCGCATGAAAAGGTACTGATGCGGTACTGAAGTCACTGGCAGACCTCTCTGAGAACAGCCAGGGCTTCTCGGGGCCACTGAAATGGAGCCTAAGCAGTGCGACAGGTGCTGAATGGCAAAAACCGTTAAACTACAGGCTGCGAAAAATCGCTCCGAGGGCCTGGCAACTTTGCTCCAGCCTGCGTAGAAAAAAGGACTCGGCTCCCTCCAAATACGCGTGACCGAGGTTTTGCTTTGGGGTTCCTGTGCTTTCGTTCTCGGGAGCTGAATAAATGACTCTGCTTAATCCGAGGGTCTGATTTACAAAATGGCCATAAATGGTCCATATTCAAAGAAGTTTTTTCGGGCCGGAGAGGAGTTTCCATTGCGGCAGGATTTCGTCTGAGGAAAAGGGTCCACAATTCAAGAAAATTATTTTGCAGGTCTAAGGTTTCAGGGTGCACAGCTTCAGGCTTGCACTTCATTTCTGCCCCCGGAGCTGCTCGCCGATCTCCAGTTTGCAGGGACAGTTGGCTTGAAATACAATCCTATTCTTTTTCATAGAGCCCAAAGAGCCCCAGCAGCCAAGAGATGGCTTTCCATTAATGCGGCCCCCGGCATCCTTATTCCGAGGGAGGGCCCCCCCCTACTATTTCGACCCTGGGATTCTGCCATCTCCTTGCCCTTCGTAAGAATCGCAACATGACCAGGGCATGTGGCCACCGCCTATGCCCATCTCCTATGCCTCCTGAAAGCATGTTGGATGATGGTATTTGGCTTTTCTTTCAAGCCCAAAGGACAACAAGCGATCCGCTGAGCGATCGCCGCTCCCTGTTTCGAATGTATGCAACCGCCTAGTTTTTAATCCGGGCTTCTCCGTGTCTATATCGGTGCCCACGCAGCCGCATCACGCGAGGGCGCGACATGTGTCTCATGAGAAGGTGTGTCCTCCTGTCCTGTGCCCCCAGTGTATTCGCAATGTTTCGTACGGGAAAAGCGGATTCGGGATCTCCGCTAGTCGAGACAATTAGTGTGCTGGCCGCTCCGGTTGGATGCCGAACAGCTTCTTATGGCTCGTGTGAGAAGCTCGCCGGAGGCACCGTGCAAAGATGTAATGCAGGATGCAGCCGCCCCGAAGGGCTAATTCCCAAGTCCTCGGCATGTACACCAGAGTGGCCGAAGCTACGCATGAAGCTCTCCAGCTGCAGATTCTTGGAGTTGTGGTTCCTGTCAGCTCTCTGCAGGGTAAGGCCTCGACCAAGCGTGGCATGTCCTGAAGGGTTTCAAGAAGCTGGACTTGCGGATGTCGCTACCGACCGCAAGAAACGACGGACCCAATGATGCGGCGTTTGCTGCCCGATGATCGGTAGCAGGCTCTGCACACAGCACTGTTGTGTTCGCTGCCTCTTGGGTAAAGCCCGTCTTGAGCAAGGTCTTTGTCTCTCGGGCTGTTAGCTCCTCCCATGGCAGTCTGTTTGCAGACTCTCTCTACTGTTCAATCATTCCTTTTTGTTACAACCTTCCTCTTGAGACATGTCACACTGCAATCTGCTGGCTGCAACAGATCTTCATTGATGCGTCCTCTGATCCCAAATCCGCACACGCCCAGGCAGGATCCAGCTCTACGAATGCATCCTGCAAGTACAGGGGCCTATGAACGAATGGGCAAGAAGTACAACTCGGCTGCTTCAGGCGCTTCTGGGCAGATATGGCAAGGTCCAGCGACAGCATCAAGGGCGGCGTGATCAGGCTCTTCACCCAAAGGTCCTTGAAGGTTTCAAGCCTACAATACTACTACAGTAGCATTCAACATCTCAATCTGTGCAAACTGCAAACGCCCTCCCTCACCCTCCGTTCATGGCCCTGTTGCATGTCGTTGGTCATGGAGCAGTGCAGCAGCACCTGCTGAGTTGTCACTTCCTACCTCGCCCAGTATTCTTTGATGATGCTTTTTGCCGTTTATGTCTCCTGACAACCTTGAATCGCTTCAACTCGGTCCTCCTCCAGCGGCTGATCTCGGTAGCGCTGCAGCCAAGTGAGGATCTTGCCAGAGACGTTTTCGGCCCTGGCGAGAGGATACTCAAGCAGTTCAGCCGGAATCCAGCTGCATAGCTTGCACGTAGATTTCCCGACATGCTGAGTGCCAGCTGCCATCTGCGCGAGTCGATGACCATCAGCGCAGGGCTCAGCGCGCAGTCCTGGAATTGGAACATCTGCTGCGTGCGACTGGTGCCACGGTAAGCCCCAAACTGGGCCGATAGTCCTGCGGCTTGACATTCCCGGGGAGCTCATACCTTGTTCGACAAACTCTCGAAGCGATTCGCTCAAGGGCGCAGGCCGCACAACAACCGTGAAGCACTTGCGCATGGCTCGTGGGATCTACCCATTGCTGCCATGTGACTAGTGTCATTTTGTGCAAGCAAGTATGTACAGACAGGACGCAGACACCGGGTTGCAAGCATGCGCTCAACATGTCTAGCATGTGATAGGGCACAGTCCATGTTTCAGCTGCTGGTAGACTGAGCTACGTGCCCCTGCAGAAGATCGAACTCCAAGATTTCAGAGAGCTGGATGTGACAGGACCTATGCAGGATGATAATGTTTCCTTCGCACCTGCCCTGATATCAACCTGCCAGATCGCCATCAAGCCTCAAGTGCATGAATGACTGCCACACTGCCACACCATCGAAGAGCCAGAGCGGCTGTAGCGGTGTGTCTCGACTACTACTATACCCACCTGCCATCTTTCACCTGTCATGCTTGTCTTCTCTACCGTACCGCATGCATGTATGAATGTCCGCATGCGTACTGCGCACCCCGAATTATGCGAGCATATGCCGGTGCACGAACCCGTTCTTCCTCCGCTCTTGCGTACATACTCGCATGATGCATCATGAATCATGATGCATTCCACGTGCCTGCGTGTGCATGCGCCTGCATGCAGCAACGCAGCTACAGGCACGCCACAAGAACACCTTTCATGTCTTCTTTCTACTGTTTCTTCACCCTCCCGGTCGGAACTCCTTCTGAATCTTTCTGACATAATCCCCATTCACTCATATTGACAAGGTGCCTGCCTAGCAGCTGCCAGCGGGGTCCCCTTCAAGATGCGAGAGAATTCGCACATGATGAAGACAGCATTCTACCTGCTTTGCACAAGGGCATCCGCTACCTTCAAGTCGATCTCGGCCAAGGTGCTGATGTCACCCAGCACCACAGTCTCGGGATCCTGTGTGATACTGACAGAAACCTCCCAGACTGCAGAAGCGCGGCTCACTACCTATTCGAACCGGAGCAGCACTCTGCAGTCTACCTTCTGTTTGGACGAAAGGGTGGCAGTCAAGCGGCAACCGTGAAAGACTCAAGCAGGCTAGAGTGCTCTGAGCAGGCCGCGAGATAGACCAAGCGCGATGCTCTTCCTCGTAAGCTCCTGCGTGCAACATCCACGATGGCCATGCCATGGCCGCTCGAAGGTACAGTCGTCCGATGAGTGGAGCTGCCACAGACAGCGCTTCGACGGAAGGTGCAACACTTGTGCTCGCTTTCGCTGGCCCCTTCTGCCCACAACGAATCCCAGCAATGCGGAGACAGCCACACACGGGACATCGCAAGGTCCTTCCCAAAAACCTGGGCCGTGCAGACACAGGCTACTCACAGGCTCTAGGTCCGTTCTGGCATCCAAGTCCCAGTGCCACTGCAGTGACACTCTTGGAACCCGGCTCAGGCAAAAAGAAGCGGACGAAGTGAAAGATACTGGAGTCTCTGCTAAGGACCTGCAGGCTTGCAGCTCTGTGCCTGATAGTGTATTTATAATCTTTCAGCACAAACCCATCCGGATCGATGTAGAACGTAAGGTACATGAAATTACAGATCACAGGTCGGAATGCTGTGCAAGTGAGACCCGCCTGTGAAGAGGCTCTGAAAGTCACGAATGCGCCTCAATGCGCGAGGCTCACATTTGCATCCGGACTGTCAGACTGGGGATGCTTGAGGATCGTGGCGGCTTGCGTATCTTCTCAAACCCCGGAAGAGAAGAGCTACAGTAGAACAGCCATGCAGTCGGGCACTGACACGAAAACAAGCCGATCCGACTGCCATGAACGGAGCTAAGCCACTGAGTTTCTTCAACATTCGGTCGTTGGCGTGGACCTGCAGCAGGTTCGTCATGGTGGCAAGCAACTTCATAGCTGTGACAGCTCGCGGCCTGCACCCTCGCCTCCGGCAAGTAAGCCGAGAGTTGCCTTCGAGAGAGACGCGGAGCGCTCTGAGTCTCTGCTCGGTTTCGGGGCCCGGGCTCCGCAATGATCCTTAGAGCAAAGAGCAGGCCAAGCCATGTCATGCGAAGCAGGGCTTTCCAACTCTGGCCTGATCTCCGAACCTTCCCACTCTTTGGCCAAGATTCTGCTGAAGGTGAGGCGAGGTTATGACGTGAAACTGGACCAAATCAGGGTTCTCTGCCTCGGCAGTCCCCGTGCGGGATGGAGGCTCTGTTTGTCGACATCGGACGTTGGATGGTACCAGTACAGCACTGGGGTGACCTAGAAGCCTGTCAGACCTTCACCGGCGTACCAAGGCCGCTGCGTGCACCCATGCAGAGTGGATGGCCACTGCAAGCGGTCCTTCTGGCATTTGTGCATCATGACTAAACTCGAACATGGCAACGAAGGATGCTGTTGCTTAGTATACTCACCTTGTCAGCAGCTGCACATCAGAACAAGTGGAACGCACTGGGACCAGAGCGGAGCTCAGAGTCATCGATGCTCAAGACTACCTGGAAGCACACGGCAACAAAGTTTCTGCATCCTGAAGCTCAGCTGTGTAGAGAGAATTCGGTGCCATTCGATTGAGCCTTCAAGCTCTACAGTGCAACTAGTTGCCGCAACCACGTTGCCAAGCATTGCAGCGCATTCGGCGCTCGCCACTCAAGACACGACCTACCACTGGGGTCCAAGTCCCAGACGTGGGTCAATTGAGCGGCCTCGGCCAAGCGCGAATGGAATGCATTCTTCCACTATAACGCTCTCTGACGCCGTCGGCAGCACGGCAGGTAGCACATTCTGCGAAGCAGACCCTATAGCAGGCTTCTTCATGCAAGTCGCGCCATCGCCAGGCAGGGTTTTGAAATGGAGATGCCTTGCACTCGATTGAGCATACAGAGGTCTCTGCAGCTTGCTAACAGGCTTTGAAAAGCGATGTTAGCTGACCACTGCACTGGCATGCTGTGGCACTGGGCCCCTGAGCCTGAATGTAAGGAAAAGGGCTGTCAGCGCCAGGCCTGGTTTGCAGCTCAAGGGATTTAGGAAGTGAGAGCTCTGCAGAAAGCCATGTGTGTTTTTTGATGACTGCGGGCCTGCCAAAGTCAGCGCCCATAGCAATCGGACAATCATGCCACGTCATGCTGCTTGGGTCAGTCCTAGCTAGTTTTAGGTTGCGCAGATCCGTGGACACGCATCACACTTTGGATGTAACACATGGCAACAGACCAACACTAATGTTTATAAGCTCGTGGAAGCATCTGCTGCTGAGCCAGTCCAGTGATACCCAGTGATACCACATCGCGAGCCTGCTCGACAAGTTACATCGAGGCCACGACAGGTCGCCTTAAATGGGAAGTAGTGGAGCGACGCAGGCAGCCAGCCTTTTCGGCAATCTCCCGAATGTTGGCCAGGTTCTTGCCCAAGATGTACCTGACCATCTCTCCGAGGCGCCGCCCTCCCGAAGAAAACGAGACTGCTCGGAGGCTCCCGGCCCGACTTCGTCAACGTCGAAGGACAGCTTCCTCCTCTTGTACTCAAGCTGCCTGAAGAGGCCGCCGCTTAGCGCTTCCAAGCGCTTCCTGTACGCGGACTGCAGCGACTCTTCCGGAGCCTCTGCGTCGCGGCTACCGCATCGGGGTCTTGCCCAACGACACGCACCTGGAAAATCCGGGAAAGGGCCGCTTTTTGAGGGTAGAATGCTTATGCACCAGTAAGGAAAACCAACCGTGGAAACGGATGTGTGCGGCCAACAGCTCTTTTAGCTCGAAAGTGTTGACGACTGAGCGCCCGGCGATGGCTTTGTTCCTCACATGTTGAAGCACGATGCGTGGATGCACTTCGTAAAGTATATGCCTTTCAAAAACAATCCCTGGCACGTCCTGTCTTGTGGGCACTTCAGCACCTGCACTCGCAACTCTTGAGACGACTCGCAGTTTTCGGATGATGGACTGCTCTAGTGCTGACAGAATTGAAAGGCAAAACGATGCAAAACTTGAAGTGTGCATTTGTCTCGATGTTCAACTGCACAGGTTTCGAAACACCATGTAGCTCGCAAGTAAGACGCGACCGGAAATCATTCAATCATCGACCATCCTAATTTGTCTACGGCTGAACTCTCTCTAAATTCAATGAAAAGCAACGACCCAAACATCCACCACTGTGGCGGTGATGTACATATCCACCACGGTGGCGGTGATGTACATATAAGCGATTAGTCGAGCGGCAATGCAACTTTCATTGTGCCTTGTTAAGTCGCATCTTGCTGGCCCGTGCGGAGTCTCTTGCAAGAACGCTGCTCAAAACACCCCACCATTGAGTTCCTTATGCCTCGAATCGTCATCGCTATCCTTTACTCTTTACATGTCTTTACCACGCCTTACTCGGTGCCAGCAATGTAAAACCACACATGGAATCTACAAGAACAGGACTGACTCCTCACAGCTTCCACTCAGTAGCAAATAACTTCCACAGGCATTAATCCGAAATTCAAGCACCTGGTAAACGAACCTAACAAGTCATGGCACGGGTGACATCACATCACATACATCACCCAGGGATTCATGAAGAGGCAGCCTCTCAAAGCAGCCATGAAGTGAACTTGTGAGTTTAGGCCGACGATGAAAAGCAGGCTTCGAAGGTTGAAAACAAATGGGCTCTCTCTGCAACATGGTTCCCATATGAATGTGGTCCATGTGTGAAAAGCAATTCCTGCTACGAAACGTCTTCGACCTTGTTGCAACTTACATGGGCATGCTGAGTGGCAGTCATATATACCGCGTCTTGGTTCTACCATCCCCCCCCCTCTGCTTGCAACAAACATACCAATCACTCTGGATGTACTGTTCCGGATCACGGAAGAGTGGTGCCAGCCAGCCTCGATCCCAACAGACAGCTGGTCCTGCGCCGTCGCGAAGAATCGAAATTGAGTGAGCGAGGTTCTGACAGAAACGACAACTCGGGCTTGGAGGTTTCGATGAAAACTCTCGTTCACCGCCCTCAACTCGACAGTCCGGGCCTTGATATCTTGCAGTCTCTTGCCAGACCTGAGGAGCTGGCATGTCAGCATTTGAACTCGTTTGCCACATCTTGTAGTACGGCTTGGCATGCCTGTCAATCCCCACGGTCGGGAAAAGAGACAATGCAGACATGACGTCATGGGCATGGCAAACATTCTACCCGCTGTCATTGTGACATGTGGAAGAGCCTCGTGGCATGGTGCTGAACATAGCTACATGCAGGCATACATGCGTATCTATCTACCTACCCCTATCTCCATATCTCTGTGTCTATCGATTGTACACATGTGTATATATATATATACACACATAAACACTGATGTATGTCCTACACATGTGTACATATATCTGTAAGTATATAATTGCGAACGCATATATACTCTTGTACGTAAATAACGCACGCATATATAAATACGTGTATGTATATCTACATACATACATACATACATACATACATACATACATACATACATACATACATACATACGCATGTCGCGCGTTTGTTATGCACATGCACACATGTATGTATATTAAACATGCGGGTGTGTTTATGTTTGCTTTATTCTCTGCTGTGACGAGTTTGTGTCCTTGAAGCTTGAAGTCGTTGGAAGCACATGTGTGCCCGTGTTGCTAGCTAGCGCATGAAACAATGCCTTCTGTGAAACCAAAGGAATCTTCAGTACTCTGCTGGAAAATCGGTTGGAGTCGATGGGAAACCATGCTGGACCTGCGCCAGTCTTCCTTGCGAGGACTGTTCGCTGCCCTTTTTGCTGTCACAGTTCGGCCCTGCATCGTCACTATCTCAGGATCATGCCAGACAGAGAGGCAGGCTAGAGTTTCGAGTTGGAAACGGGCTCACTGTGTGATCACTGGCTTGGACATTATTGGATCGTTTTGTCGGCATGCATGCCGTGACGGCTTCTGAGGGAGGGCGGCATAAGGAGCAGGCCGACCTATGATCAGCTGCATGATGTCCATGTCGACCGGAAACTCTATCACCTTTCCCTCCTTTTGGAGCAAACTGGCTTGGAGACTGCGATCCATGTCATGGCACAGATGCAAGACAAAGCCCAAGAGAGGCAAACTCCTCCCGCGAAGCGCCCTCGAGACAAGACAGGCGCTTTTCCTCAGCCAGCTTCAATCCGCATCGAACATGTCCAGAAGGGCTGGATACCAAGAAAGACCGCAAGACAGGTCTATTGGATTCCGGTGTGTGCTTCTCTGTTTCATGCTCCGTGCCTGGGCTTTCTTAGATGGCTTCATCAGTTGAGGGCGGTGCACAGGATAATTTCGTTAAACTGTGCGATCACACCAGCGTTTCTGGCTTTGACTCCGCTTTGCAGAAAAGGCACCAAGTCCGCTTGCTGTGCCCGGCACTTGACGATTTCCGCTTGGTTCCAGAAGTGCACGGTATGCAACAGCTTGCTCGCCCGGGTGGTAGAGCTCCTGGCGGTACAGACTTCGCCACGGCAGTCCGAGCAGCCCTGCGGGTCCCTGCAGTCCGTCCTCTCACCGGCGAGCTTCAGCTGACGACGACCCGACTCACAGCGCCGTACGCCGAGGCCCAGAAGGTTGCACTCCCGCTGCAAAGTCATCAGCCATTCCTGGTAGCCATCTCACAATTCCGTGTTTTCGAAATGCTTTGTAACACAGTAACTCAGCCACTACGCGGATGAGGAGCTGTGCGGGCGGCCTGCTTGAGCCCCTCGGTCTCGGTGTCGGGGTGTGCTTCTTCAGTTCCTGCAGCGTTGCCGTACATTGACAGGCTGTGTATGCAACACGGGACTGGTAGAGCGTTGAAGTGAAACATAAAGCTCGTGTATGCATCTGCAACCGCCACTTTGCTGCACGGCGACGCCACTGCACTGATAAAAGACCCGCCTTCGGGGCAGTCGAGTACAACCTCTTCAAGAGCCATGGAGCTGAGCGCCTGAAGTGTCACAGTGACGCCATACCGATCTTACCGATCTTGTAGCAACCCTTGTCTGCACCCGCCCGGCCTCAGTCCGACCGGGGGCGCGAAGCTGATCAGGGAGGACCAAGAGGTCCTGTGATTCGCTCTGCCCGCTTTGCAACAAGAGAATGAAGAGAGACAGTAAGTTGTCGTCCATGTTGTCCGCGGAGATTGTTCATTTGCTGACATATCATATGCGACGGAAAGCGGGAGGGGCCTGAGATGAAGACATAGCCGCGCAAGCTAGGTGATGTACTCTCCAAGCCAGGGATTATGATTATGATTAAGTTAGTGAGGACATCATCTTCAGGCGACACCAAGCCATCAGCATTCGTTCTGATGTCTGCATTGCGCACGCATTGTAATCCACTCGGTTGAAGTGACGGTCGCTTTTTGCTAGGATGTCGTGGCCTTTCAGGTTCTCCACTCGTTGAATGGATGGCCTCGTCGATCGGTATGTGCACGGTTGCAGAGCTGTTGAAAACGATGATGAACATAACCCACAAGCATGCTGCACTATGTCTTGCAAAATATGTTTCGTTGTTGCGACTGTCCCGACGATCAAGCAATCAGTGCTAAAGGTCAGTGTCCACGACTTTTGTACGTCGCAAGCAGCAACAGCAAGGAGAGCAGCGCAGGCTACAGCAGTGCCCTTGTAAAATTGCAGTCAGAAGACTTAGGCCGAAGACAGGTCTCAGCTTGCGCCTTGCTTGCTACACGCGGACCCTCTCGTCGTTGTTGGAAATGCGCAAAACTAGGGAGGAGGACTTGCACGGATATTCGGAAACTCAAACAAGCCCTATGAGTACACGCAAAGTACTTGTGCCCTTCCCCTCTCCCGGATGCAGAGATAGCCAGGAGCCGGCCTCTTGGCGCCCCCTGCCCTCCAGCGAAACCAGAAAATATGGGCCGCAAATCGATCGCACAGTGGCAGAGATGTATGATGCCGGTTTGGAGGACGACGCCGGCATCTTGACCTGTGCAAGCTCTATTCGTTCCAGCATCCTGCCAGCATCCTGCATCCACCCCTGCTCAAGCTGTGCACCTCCAACCGATCATTGACTTTCGCGGAGAGAGGCTGATCTTCCTTCGTGTCGCCGAGCTTCGGCTTGCAAGCGACCCTCACCTTTGCCACACAGGCTTGTCGGGAGATGACAGAAGCAGCGAACAGGGAAGCTTCGTGCTTTCTTTATGCATTCTTGCCCAAGTTCCCAGAAAAGCTCTGTTCGGAACCAGCGTGAGCCGTGCACAAACCTAAATCGAACACATACTGTCACATACTATCCTCAATAAGCAGGACCCTACCCTGTGCACAAGCCCGGGGTGAAGCAGCAATGTCAAGCGTTGCTTCAAACTCCTCCTACAGCCCGCAGATTCTATGAGCAAGACGCAAAATGCCTCTCTGCTATCTTCCAGCATGCTTGCAAGACCCTGTACATGTTGATGTGCCCTCCACAACTCCCTGGCCTGCGTTGTCCTCACCTCGATAACACGATCCTGCCACTGCCTGTGCGGAGTGAGAACACGTGGGTCATCACGGGCATTCCGCGATTCCTCCGCAAGCTGCTCCGATCCATCACTGGGCTCCGCGCACATTCACGCATCCTTTGGACGCCAGGCCGCGGAATTCGGTGATGAACCACTTGTCGGCTGAGTCGAAGAGGGCTATCTCCACCGGGGCTCCAATGAAGTCGAAGGACTGGCTCGCGGCTGTCAGTCGCTCTTCCGTGTACGTGCCGTGAAACACATCGCGACAAGCAATCGCAAGTAAATGCCAGTATTCAAGCATCCACAGAGGCAACCTGGACATCTCCGTCTGGTGGAGGCTTTCCCATCTTCAAGAAGCACGGCTTGGGTCAGCTCTCATGTCAAATCGCGCCGACATTGTCGGCTTACACTGATATCTGCTAGGCTGCTAGGGCACAATGAAGTTTACTCTGCTTCATGTTGCCTCGGCTGCTTCTGCTGGACATCACTTGGCCATGGTGAGGAGGCCCGATTCTTCGGCTTTCAATTTGATGCTGTTGGTTGCCAACCATCTTCGATTGCTTTGTTCTGCGCCTGTCTGCATCATGAACAGCTGGCGCTGCAACATTTCAGAAGATGCATGGCGTCGTGGAGGAGGGCGCCCGGCAAGAGTTTTCACTAGTGAAGCATGGAGACAACGTCGATTGTGACGACATCGCCGCCCGAGTTTGCCGAATGCACCCGACAAGAGAGATCGCTGAAGGGGTAGTGTAAATACTGTGTAGTCAATCGATGATCTGCAAACAACCAACTTTCAGCAACATACGGACACTGTCTCTGCCATCACCTTCGGCGACTTCAGCTGTGAGACATAACGGACAAGATTCACGGAAACTTGCCGAACTACATGAGCCACCTCTAAGAGCCGGCAAGCTTTGCTTGGAAGGAACACCGAGCTCGCCAGGCGTCAGCGGCGCCAGCTGTCAGCTCTTCCATGCATCCTCTTTGAGCTTGCAGCTGGTTGGGCTTGCTGCGAGTCTCACACGTGTGTCAGACATCTTTGCCCTGTGTTCAGCTCGATGACCGCTGAGAGAGCCTCGTCTGGCAGTGGTCTGCGGTCAGATCTATCATGCAGAACCCATCCTGAAGATAATGCACGAGGTCATGTTGAAACACCGGCTACACTAGAACGGCACGTGCAGTGTGCAGGATCACAGTGGACCAGAACACACATCGTCTGCATACAGTAGCGAGCTTGAAGTCCTTGCAACACGAGACGATCTGAAACTTGATGATCTTGACAGCAAGCGTGTGGAACACACGCACACACACCACAATTGGAACACTTCTTGTTGGAGATGGCCTCGCTGACTGTCTGCAGCGTGTCCGTGGTCGATCCATCGGAGTTTCTCATCAGCAACGCACCTGCCTGCCACATTCACTCTTGAAGCAAAGGGGTGCCTGTGCATTGAACAAACACTTGCGGCATTCGCGAGGCCCTCCATGTCCGAAGTTCGATGGGATTCACAGACCCTGAACTGAGCAAGCCAAAATCTAGCGAAGTCATGTGCCGGGGCGATCCCAGCAGCGCAGCTCTGAGGAACAAACATCCTTTGCAGGCAGACTATGGTCACTATAGCAGAGTGCCCGTAATTCAGACACCATGGACGGACCAACAGTCAGTTACGAGTGTGAAGTCTCTGGCCTTCAGCGAAATGAAGTTAGCAACTGCTTTCTCCTCCGTGACAGGATGCAGGAACTTGCCCCGGCACAAGTAGGGCCACAGTTTCAAACTGAAAAACGACGAGTACAAACAGGCCACCCGAGGCCGTGTCACAGCGAGGCTCTCTGGGCATCTCTTGGCTAAGAGCCCGACCACGGTTTCAGATGTGCCATAGTCCAGCTCGAACGATGCATGTGCACCTCACGCTAGAGTGCAGAGCACGACTGCACAGACAGAATGGACCTGACCTTCTTAATTGTTGGTTGTAGAAGAAACACGATAATATTGCCCGCAAGTCCCAACAGAGCTCTTCATTGCCGTGGAGATACAGTAAAAGTCGAAGCCTCAGCTTTTCTACTGCTTGGAAGAGCCGGGCCTGAATCCAGCACCATCTGCTTTTTCTGCACGAAGTCGATCTTGTCCATGTTCACAAGTTCGAGTTGAAAAGCTGGCCGAAGGCGAGACGAGGCTCATGTTGACATGTTAAGGACATGATGGCCAGATCTCCGGATCAAGTTCGCGTCAGAAAGGCTGTACGCAAAATCCTAGTCGCTCAACGCTGATCTGAGCCGCAGGCCGCTAAAGCCAATGCCTGCTTGACACTCGGCACTTGCCTTCACATTCGAGCATCTCGGCGGGTGCAGCATTGGACCCGCACAGCTGGGGTTACTGCGCTTTGAAAAGGGTGCCTTCACTGTGAAGTGCAGAGTCTTGTCGCAGCAGATGTAGTCGCTCAGCCACTCCTGTCGTGTCGAATTTTGTACACATACAGCCCAGCGAGCATGACATGCCTCTGATTATGCGTATGCAAGTAGTTTGAACGATAGATAGATACATGGATAGGTAGGTTGACAGGTTGATGGACAGTTAGACAGAAAGATGAATACATTCGCAGGCACATATGAGCGTTGATCAATGTTAAAAAGTTTTCTTCGCGTATTCTTTGATTGATGCCTTTCGATCTCGGAGTTTTAGCGTGGCATGTTTCTAGCAGCAGTAGTAGCAAAGGTAGTAAAAGTAGCAGCTGTCCTCGTCGCAGTCGTTTTCTTAGTCGTAGTGATAGTAGTAGTAGTAGTAGTAGTAGTAGCAGCAGCAGTAGTAGTAGTAGTAGTTGTTGTTGTTGCTGTTGTTGTTGTTGTTGTTGTTGTAGTCGTCGTCGTCGTCGTCGTCGTCGTCGTAGTCGTAGTCGTAGTCGTAGTCGTAGTAGTAGTAGTAGTAGTAGTAGTAGTGGTGATAGGAAGGTAGCAGTGATAGTAGCAAAATCCAAGACAAGTACCTCTGGATCAACCTTGGTTTAATATGCCTACCCAGGCACGTATGCACTCACGTAATCATACATTTACGCATATACACACAGTGTATACACCCACATAACCACGCGCACACACACAGACACACACACACACACGATCACAGATGTATGCATGCCAAGGGATATTCTTACACAGACACGCACCCATACATACATACATACATACATACATTCATACATACATTGCACAAATGCCTGCAGATATACATGAAAACATACATACTAGAATTCATGCATGCACGTGCAACTGCTTAATCACTGTCCCGCGTAGTCGTCATGCCCGAAGCAGATTCAATCAATGGGCCAGCGAGAGTAGTTGCCTTGTCATTGACGAGGACTTTGGTGTAGATATGCAGATTGCTGAACATTGCCGTCAACGTAAGCGCCCACTGCCTCGGCGGCTCCTCCCTCCCCCCTCTTTATTCGCTTATGCGCACAATTGCGCACAGAAAAGCCTCTCGACTGCTCCCCGGCAAAAACTCTGAGTTCCAGCTGGCTTGGTGAGGATATGTCAGCCGGCGGTGTGACCTCAATGCTCGCACACCGTCTTCGCACTGACCCCTGGCATTGCCTTTTGAAGTGGCTACCCTTCGGTCGTCCATGAGAGACCTGGCTGAGTATCATGCCAATGCGTCTACGAGCTCCAGGGACTTGAGACCGGTGGCCCACAGAACCGCAATGTCCGTATCCTGGGAGCATGTCCCGAAGCTTACGGACATCTGTGGCACGTGGTGATGAAAGTGGCCGAACTGACTAGTCTGGGCAACACGTACATCAGAAGCACAGGCAGGCAGTAGGCTGCTCAGGTATGCCGAGTGGTTGTTTTCATCTGCCTTCGTTCCTGCATTTGCCTTCCCTCGACATGCCCACAAAGCGGAATCAAGTACTCACCAGGGAAACCACGCCAAATCAAGGGAATCTGCCAACAGGGCTGGGCCCCAAGCAACTCCTCCCCTGTCCGTCGTGATGTGTGCGAGCCGCCCACTGCCCTCGCAGCTCCTGCGGTTCCAGCACACGGCATCCCTACGAATGTCAATCCATGCGACGGCCGTCCTGTAGATCTCTGAAAGCGGACTGGAGAACAGCACTTCCCCGATGGTCGTCCGATAGTCCCACAGCGCCTCTACGAAAGCTAAGACTCTAAGATTCCCTCCCGCCTGCGGCCTTGGGGCCGATTCGGGAGCCTCGCAGTCCCCGGCACTGTCTTTGATGTCGCTGTGGATCTGTCGGTTCAGCTCCTTCCAAGAACCACAGATCAAGGCATGTCACGTGTCATGTCGCAGTGACTGCCCCGGCTCACCGGCAGGAGCCGGGATAATGCGCCTTGGGTAGCCGGGTAGCTCAACCATGGATACTTTGCAAGTTGACCGTTTCGTCCCATATAAATTCGCCGAGACACTGTTGACATCTTCGGTGGATTGCATGGTCGGGTCTCTTCGTGGGCCGTGGCTGGCAGCGAAGCTAAAGAAGATTGACCCACATTTCTGCTGGCAACGCGAAGTAGCAAGACTAGCAAGTCTGTCGCGCCTGTACAAGGTGACAGCCCAGAATGCCATAGTCGCCATTGGCAAGACACCTCAGGGGTAAGCCGGGAGAAGCAAACCCAATGCGGCTTGCCTTGAGCTAGGAGTGCAGAGCCCTCGCAGTACAGTAAGTAAGCCTCGATTGAGCCTGGATGCTGCGACATGACTGCGCATCAGGCGATACCAAAAATGAGTCTGAGATTCTGCTGCAACTCTGCTGTAAGACTCGGCAAGTCCTCCGAGGAATGTGCCCCACACCAAGGCCCCGCCGGGCAGGGAAGGGACCATGCCTCAAGCGATCCCAAGCGTCTCCAATGGCGTGGCCGTGGAGCCCAGGAAGACTAAGAGCGTGGCTGTGGCTAGGGATGTGCTTCGGCTTTGTGACGGACTTGGCATACGAGAGCAGGCCATACCTAGCCAGGCATGGTCTGATCCCTTGTAGGTCTGTGTCTGGTGCCGAAATCTGGCGCGAAGGTCTTTTCAAAAGCTCATGTATTCGCAGAAGCTCATTGTGCGAGCCATGACCACTGCGGGACGCAAATTCGAACGGATCTTTGCCGGACCGAATGCGCAGTCTTTCAGGCGTCTGGCTCTGATCAAGAGTCCATCAAAAGCAGTTAAAAGTGCTACACCGGCTAAACTTTGATGCAGTGTTCCTCAACGAACCTGGACAGGTCCTCGGCCAAGTGCACAGCGGGGCAGCGTGTTGAACTTCGACGAAGGACCGACTCATTGATTGCTGCTTAGTCACTCTGAAAGCATCAACCGCAGGCTCCCAAACATGATGTAGTAGCAATGGTGCATGCACCCCGCCTGACCGAAGAATCGACCCCACAACACAATCTTCGGCAATACCATGTCAGAGGCCGGCATGCTGCACGTTTCTATACGGGCATGAAAACGCGCAGATGCACATCATTGACATGCAGTGACATGCAGGCCAATCCAGAAATGTACTCCTGAATGCTTGGTGCCCTGTCCAGGAGACGTCGCACTGGCACCGATTGGCCGTCACATGCTGTCATTGGTTTCAACCCTGCCCGAGCGCTGGGCCTCGAACGGGCACCAGAGTGACACTTGCGCCCTTCTGTTGCCAAACACTGCCTCGGAGTGCCGAAGTGCGCCAAGAAGGTTGGAATGCTAAATTGCCCGAGTCGCCGAAATGAGCAATCTGCCCGGCCAACAGCTCGTCCTCAAGTTGGCAATTGAGAGCCGGGATATGCAGGGTGCCCCCTTAAAGGTTTGGGGGAGCCATTTTTTTTCGCCGTCCTCGCCGTAGACGACGAGAGTGGGAGGGATCTTATGCAGCAGACCTGGTGCAAAAACTGGCGAATGCTGCCAATCGTTGTGGGGCAAATCTCCGCGAGTCATCGAAGCGCAAAACTCGACCAGGTCCGGTGGCCTCGTGCGCCGACAACTCCGACAACTCCTTTTGTTTTTTTCGGTTTTCCGGGCTCCGTGCAGGAAGTCGCGGTCCGCGTTGGAAAGCGTCGCGTTCCGCATCCCGTCGTGGCCGAGGTCCGTCCAGGGAGAGATGAGGATGCAGCAAGTCGGAGGAGGCAGCTCGAGTTCCTGTTGCCCGGAAGCACAAACACACACACACACACAGTGTGACCCCGAGACCCAACCATGCACCACACTGTGAGACACAGGTCCTGAAGCTTGTGCATCATCGCTGCTGCAATTCCTCCGCCTGCAGAGTCCCCAGCCAGGATGATGTCCGTTCCAGGCATGGTCTCAAGGAGGTGCCGGTACACCGCTATGGCATCCTCCAGCTGACTGTCTCCGCTCTCACTGGACTAGACCTTTCCTTCAATGATCGTGGCAGCTTGAGGATCCATCGTGCATTCAACCACCTTGTTTGCTGCAAATAAGACTGCGAGGCTAAGTTCCATTCCTAGCGTGCCAAGACTGGTGCTTGTACGATTGCTGCCCAGCCCGTTTCAACCAAGTCCATGTGCTGGCGCTTCTGCAGGTCCCTGGCTCTATGCTGACTGACATTTCCAGAAAAACGACGTTGCATGAGATCACTTCAAGACCAGTGGCGGGCTCTGCTCGCAAACCACCGACAGCAACAAGATTGGAGGATAACTACAAAACTCGTCATGACAATGATGACAATGCAGGCTGCAAAACGAGCTCTGTAGCGGACTTCATAGGTCGATTCGGCTGGAACTACTTGCGATTACGACTTGAACCCTGATGTGGCTTATGCAAGAGGACGGTAGCATGAGTGGAGACATGAAAGTCTGATGCCAAGCTCGCGAGGGTGGTGTCTCTCGGCCTGCGTCTGAACAAACTGGTTCGCAGCAAGTCAGCAGAGGCTAGGGAAGTCATGGCCTGGGCCGCTGATGCAGTGAACAATGATGGTGCTCGGCGCCGACGGTGAAGTTGGTGAGATGGTGGTTCTTTGATCAAACATGGCAATTAAATGTGGTGATGGTGATGCTCTGTTGTGTGAGGGTGATGAAAGTCATGCCTACGATGCTGATGCCACAGGCATGTACCCTCGGAGTACGGTCGCCTTGGAATTTCTCTGACTCTCCAAGCGTCTTGCCGCCTCCCTAACTCCCGATGCATCAGCAGCACTCTCTGCGTATCGTCCTCCATCGGTCCAGGAATCGGATGCTCCGGCGGCCGCCTGAAATCAGGTGCGCAAAGCGCCGCCTGCCGCATGGGAGTTGACGGAAGGCCATATCGTGTCTAAGGCAGCACTACCGGTACAGTACAAGCCGTTTCACGATGGCTCCACCTGCAGGGCGGCAGCGACATTGAATGTGATACCACGCAAGGACTTGGCAGTGCATAGCACGTAGGCGCCGCCGTGCAAGTAGAGCACCACACGCTTGAAGTCGCGTGGGCATCGGCCACCAACGTCCGTGCAGCCAAAGCCGGGAAGCCATTTAAATGAGGCGCTGCGCTTGCTGCTGCTAGAAGAACTTTGGGGAACGAGCCACTCCAGCTGAATAGAGACCTGAGCGGCTGTGTCCAGATCCAAGGGCATGTGAAGACTTGACCTATGGCCTCCGAGTTTTTGTCGCTCGCTGGTATTCTCAGCGTGTCAGACAGCACGGTCACGTCCTGCAAAGTCGGGCCAGGCACGGAAAGTCGCGCAACTGCCTTTCCCTGGGCCTGTCGGAGAAGGACCTGTGGTACAGGTAGATCGCATGCCAGCCGAAGGGCCAGAAGCCGTCGAGGAGTCAGTTCGGCGCTTTGCCGCAGCAACTTCACCAACAGCCTTTCATCAGGTCACGCCATGAATACCACGGCATGCGTCACAGCGAGAGAAATGGTGAGAAGTCTTCTGTCCGTATCGTAGCACTAACAGTCACTAACACGGAGCCTGTGGCTGACACCTTGCCAGCAGACGGACTTGCCGGGCTTGCTCTTCCAGAGAGAGGGCAGCGAACCAGCACACCAAAAGTCCCGCCACGACGGCATGGGCTTCGTCCCCAACAATCAATGTCGGGGGGTAGGCGGGCGATATGTCTTATTGTCCGGAGCTCAATGTGCAACGCACGTCTCTGTAGTCATGGCAGAGTCTTTAACCATATCAAGGTGATTCTCTGTCATCTGCAAAGCTGACACATGTTTCCCAGCAGTCTCAAAATTCGGCGCAGCATGACTCAACAACCACACGGAAGCCGGAGGGCTGCCGCAAAAGCCCCGAGGCTGAGTCTAGACTGCAGCGCTTTGCAGCAATCAATCGCTGGGGCAGCGACATTCCGACACCTGAAGCACCATTGCTCAACTACTCTCAGCTCAGGCGAACCCAATTCACTCAGGGGCAGACCCATGCACAGAATTGCAACCTCAGGTCGCAACAGGACAGTATGCCAGCACAACACATTCTCCTGTACAGCATGCCGGGCGCAGAATCCACCTCTAAGGCTGAATGCCTCAAAGCTGCCATGCCAACGGGAACCTCTGGAAAGTGAGCACACACCTCCACGACAGCCTGCAGAAAAATCACCAACCGTCCTAGGACGTGCACCGTACAAGACATCCAGGCTTTCATGCAAGTACGGAGAATCGGCCTTGTTCCGTGCTGTCACCATGTAGTACACCTCCATCAGGGGATGTGGGAGGTGCGCGAGTCTCACTTTAATAAAATACTGGCAGATATCTCCCGTCTCGTGAGGAAGGTAGACTTCTGACGCTATGCTGCAACACCTGAGGCAGTGTCCAAGCAGAGCGATGCAGACCAAATGTGGCATAAGACCTGCAGCCAGATGTGTCAACAACTACCGATTCACTACAGCCACACAGTTGCTGCCATCTCCAAGAACAACTGGGTTCATGAACAAAAGACTTACCTGCCTTCATGTGTCTTCCTCTTTGTGTTGCAGTTATTCTCATCAGTCACTGCAGTAGATGCATGTGGATGGCGGCTGTTTGAGGTGGTGAAACCAGGCGGCATCCCGCCCTCTTTCCCGCGCAGCCCACTCCCACCACATAATTGCCTATGGATGGATGACCTCCGGACACCGGACATTGATCACAAATGGCCATCGAACCGGATCTTGTTTTTTCTGGACGGACCTGGTGCAAAGCATCGTGGCATGTCTTCGCTTTCGGGGCTGCTGGTTCGATTCCAGTGGTACTGCTCCCTATGCTCATACATGGCAAAGCCTGACCCACAATTGTGATGTGGCCCAAAGAAGTCTTGACTTACGGAACCGAGAGATTGATCCGGACCCTAAACCGCTCAGTCATTCCCACCTGAAATACCGAAGTCCACCTGCTTACTGGGAATCCCTGGCCCATGGTCGCAGAATCGGCTCCCAGTAGCAGGCGGCCCGCGACACGTCACTGGCAGCGACATGGCAAGTTGCGGCAGCTCTGAGCTTGCAGGGAAACCACAATACCCAGACTGGTCAGCCTGCAGAGCCCCGCCTGTGCGCACCGTGGTGGAGCATTCGAGTCGCAAATAGAGCTGCCCAAACAGCAGGCAAAATGATCTGAGCACAGCTGCTGTGTTCGCTTCGCCGTTCAGACTCTTAAAAGGCAGCTCGGCTGTGCCCAACATCAAGGAATGTAGCCAAACCTGGCCGATGCGCAAAAAAAGCCAGGATCTCGGTTCCCGGCCATGGTCGTGACGGCGAAGCACATCAAGAAACTGAACAGGCATTCGGCGCATTCACTCCACAGTACGTAGTGGACAGACCCAACCGAAGGCTTGTGGAAGGCATGAGTTCTGTTGGCGGCGGTGGTAGTAGAACCTCTTGCTGCTGGGTCTCTTCGTGGCAGGATGTGAAAGCGCTTCCAGGCCTCTGTTTCGTATCAGGGGAACCCAACCCCGTCCGGCTTGCTCGACTATTCTCCAGGGCAGCCATTCTCCCATCGAGCTGATCCTTCCCCCCGCTCTCTTTCCCTTTCCCTTCGTCTGTCTGCGTGCCAGACCCCTCGCGCAGCCTGCTCACGGAACCGATGCTCTTCCACAGGTCGATGATCGAGGGGGCAAGCCCATGGATCATCAAGCCTGCACACAGGCTACAACACTCCTCCATAGATTCTTTTCAGAGGCTTTTCGCAAAGGAGCTTGCCCATTCATGGATCAATGCCAAGAGTTCACGCATGGATAACCGCAGTTACACAGCTGCGCATTGGACTCAACGAATGTCCAACGGGGACACTTGGCTTGACCCCGAATGAAGTCGCTACTTCCACTCACAAGTAGTGCCGATCGGCAAAGTCCTTCAGCCCAACATGCAAGCCCGCAAGCAAGCTATCCTGCCGTCCAGAGCCAGGGAGATGCAGCTTTCCACGCGCAAGAGCTCCGTCGAACTGAAGTGGGGCTTTCAGCTCCCAGGAGGAACACGAGGAACATCGCAAGCTAAGGCAACCTCTCACATGGCTTCTTGGTAGCGCTTTCTTCTGCCGTCCTTGCCGAGGGCTTGCATGATCAGCTTGCGTGCCTCAGCCAAGGGCCGCTCTGTAGCAGCTTTTTACAGAGGCTTGGGCTGGGTCTTGTCTTGCGTGTGCTCACCCTTTGTGCACAGGAAGCCTTGCAGTTTCGGTTCGCGCGTGGCAAAGCATCTCTGTCAGAGACCCCGCAAGCGCGCAATGCGCTTCTTGCACACATCCTGCGCCGTGACCCGTCGGAGAGACCCAAGCCCTCGGCCCGACAACGTAGACGTCGAAAAAAACACGCCTGTTCTGGAGAATACTGCTACTTTCATGTCAGACAGCCCCGCGTGGACCGCCACTGCGTTGTTCGCAACTGGCGTCGTTGGCACGCGCATGTTGGGGATAGTACCCCTTCGGCATGATCATTATTCAAAATAATGACGATGATGATTATGAGGAGGAGGAGGACGACGATGATGATGATGATGGTGATGCTGATGGTGATGGTGGCGGTGATGGTGATGATGGTGATGGAGGTGGTGATGATGATGGTGATGGTGATGATGATGATGATGATGATGATGATGATGGTGATGGTGATGGTGATGATGATGATGATGATGATGATAATGATGACGACGACGATGATGATGATTGTTCGGGCAGGTGAAAGAAAACAGATCAGGTCAACAGGATGCTGAGTTAATGTCCGTCTCTCATCGCGGTCAAGCTGCCGGTTCTCCACCGAAGCCCTTGAGGCGAGATCCTTCGTCCATGTCCGCGGCATTGACCACCTGATGATATTTGCGTACACATGTCACGATTTGTGGAATTTTGTGCGATACGCCGGCAGCTGTACCGAGAACTCTCAGATTGCGGCCACTGGCTGCTCAGCGATGCCAGGCAACAGCTTGGACTCGTGGGGCACCCCTTCCGGGTCAGTGAACCTCGTCTTGTCAGAGTAATGCTGGAAAACGAGGCATGCCGCTCTCTTGTGCGGGATTTGCCGACTTACATCACCAAACTTAGCACGTTGCCATTGCCCTCACAGGCCTGGGCAAGTGGCCTTGCAATTTAAGCCCCCACAGGCGAAGCCCCGTCGTTGTCGAGTGGCTGGGCCGAGATACAGTGAGACTCCTCCACGTCAGGGAGACCCTCGATGGGTGACGTCACCTGCGCCAAGCAGGACTGGGTTACGGTTACGGCACCGATTGGTTCTCACAATGTTTTACACGTGAAGCACAATCACAAGAGGCCCAAGTCCCAGGTCCCCTGCGCACCTCTCTGTTGGCACCTCCTCCTTGCCAGCCCTCCAAGGCCCCGAAGAGGTATCTGTCACAAGTGGCGGCCACCATGCACTTTCCATGCCAGCTGTTGTACTGCCAGGTGACAACACGCTAATTTCGTTGTGCATTCGTCCTTCGTTTACCTCGCCTACACAAAAGGGGATGGCACAGTCTATGTTCCTTTCCCAGTGCCTGTCGCGCACAGTCCTCAGCGAGGCAACCCATTGGACTAAGGATGGGATCTGCAGAATCTCAGAAGCACCCAAGACAACGTCTGTGCAATGGCATTCAACTTTCTACAGGTGACACCTTCCGAATTCTGAACTGGCATGAGCAGGCCGGGATGCTGCTTCAGGCCAGCATGGCCGGCTTCGAAGGCTGCTTGTGCCAGCTGCACCGCATGGAACAAGGCCTGACACAAGGGGGCAGGTCAGGCCCGCCTTGTAGAATCCACGGCTCCACTGGCGGCCCAGCCTTGTCCTGCTTGTGCCCGAAGACAAGCTCGTTGCCCCGTCGATTTCTGATCTGAGATCAGTCAGTCGCAGCTGTCGCAGCTGCCAGCATGCTTTCTTTCGTGCTTCTGCCTTCTCGTGGGGCTTCAACTTCGCCAGAAGCGGCCCCAACACCCGCAGTAAACGAGGCTCATCTATGAATGGCAAAAGAACCACGGCCTGAACAGGTAAGGGCAGGTGCAGCGACTGCAGTAGGAGACTCTGAGTTTGGGAGCCTGCCATGTAAAGCGCTTGCCATTCAAATCCAAGCCGAAGTCCACCGGATAGAAATCGATTAGCCTGCCACAATGCAGGTTTCTCTCAGACTTCCAGACTGGCGCCCAAAAACAAACGCTGTTGTAATTGGGTGAATTGGGCTGAACTTCATGCCGGGGGACGGAGAGAAGGCCTGCTTCATGAGTTCGCGCATTGGGCCTGGGATACCGGCCTCGCAGCAGAATCCCGATGCTTCTGTGTATGGCGAGTCTCCTTTTAGTCCGCTTGCGGTCACCTCCTCGGCGCTGACTGGTGGGAGGACACTCATTAGCTGCTGGAACGGCTGGAAGGGCTGCCCAGACCTCAGTGCTCTGCAGTTGTATGTAGCTGTCATGCACTCTACTGGTATCAGCAGATGAAATACAGGTTCCAACAACGAAAGGATGATCTGCCAGCTGGCTGGAAGTAGGTCAGCTCCCCGCACTTGAGGTTGCCGCACCCAATCAGGTCAGAGGCAAATGGCCTTGGGTTTTCTGCGTTCTGAATCTTTCAGTGACAGGTTGTCGCACGGGCGCCGGAAAAAGGACCTACACGGTCACCGTGGCAACAAGGCAAGGCACTTCGATCTGGGAAGCTGATAATATGGGCTGCGCCGTGCCAGGCTTCATTGCCAAATTGACAACAAGCCGAAGCCCATGTTAGCCTTCGCTTAGCCAGGCCACGCATAGTGATAAGGATAGAACCAGGTCCAGGACGGGCAGCCCTGTCAACTGTGGCAGTGATGGGTAAGAACATGCAGGCCTTGCAACACAGTCTGCGAGCCTGGTAGTAGTAGACTAGGACCCAGCACAAGCCCTCGACGTAGGCTTTTCGTATTCTCTGCAGGAAATCGACGAGGTCATCCTGTGATGTTCGGAGATGTGCAGGATGGCTCAGCAAACCGTAGGCGTAAGTAGTCATGCATGTTCGGCCCCCTCTCCTGTTTCACTTTGAACTTTTCGAAATAGTAGCGCCTCGGCTCCCCCACCGAGAACGACACAAATGCGGCCAAACCCAGGCTCTGAATATTCGCTGCATCGTGATGCGTTCTGTCGCAACAGAACTCCAACTTTTTTACACGACAAGGCTGGAACCAGGATGAGTGATCAGAGCAAGTCGCACTTCGTCAATATGGTTGATATCTGCAGAAGCTTGAAGTCTGGTAAAGTCACAATTCAAAACGCTTGCTGAGGTGCTGCTTCCAGTGCGGTCCCTCGCCGAGGCGGACTGTGTCAGGCATGGCCTAAAGCTCGACCGAAGGGGAGGGTACATGAAATCAGGCAACAGCCTTTCAAACCCCAGCTCAGCGTCCGGGCCTCGCCCAAATCTTGCCTGTTGTTCAGCCGATCTCGTAGAGCCTGAACGCCACACGGTGCATTTCACATGGGGCGGAGTGATGCAGCTTTGAATCCTTTGGTGGTCAGGGACTTCTGGCGCCAATTGCACCCAGGCCTGGTGGAACTCACGGTCGACAATCTTGCCCGACTTGGCCTGCGCTTTGCTTGTATCCGTATCTGCGAGTAACGAATCGGCAGCGGGATGTGCGATCAGACCCTCGCAAAGAAGCGGGTGTGGTCCTTGTTCTCCTTCGGCTTCGGTGGATCGAGAGTGGGCTCCTACATGACAGATCACACGAAGCGCCGCAAGACTCTCGCAACCGCGTGCCCTGCGTGCGCACTGCAGGCTGCACATCTCCTGGCGCTGCCGCTTTGTCGGTGGCTCTGGTGTCTCCAAATTCTCGAAATCCATGGAGAAGCTCTGTGCCTTGGTTTTGAACCGTTGCTACTTGCAGGGTTGGGGCATTTGGGGCATGTCCTTGAATGCTGGCAATGCTGCCAATAGCTGCGCGTGGAAGGCGCTGGTGTCCGAGGCCTCCTCTTTCGGCAGGAAGGCGTCGGCAGCACCGCTGCCTGCAGCTCGCGTGGCAAGCTGAGAGCCCAGCCAGAACACATGCACGGGTGCCTTCACCAGCCAAATCGGCACCCATCTGACCTCCTGCTGAGCCGGCGGTATCCTGAAGTCAGATGCTGAGTGCTGAGAGGACATTTTCATTGGCACAGCAAGACTCTCACCATCTCTCACCCAGCACACGATTCGGATGATCCACACTCCCTCGAGAAGATGATATGGCTGTTCCAAGACGGCCTCCTCCTTGGTCTCCTTGCTGCGTTCTTCTTGCCTTTCAGCTCTCATCTTCGCCTCCCTTTCCAAGCGGTTCTTGAAGACCTGACCAGAAGACCAGAAGCACGGCCAGTGGCACTTTCAACTTCGGCGCAGTTCGATGCCGCAAGAAAGGATGGCCTGGTCCTCAATCCCGCCCAGGTATTCCAGAAACTGTTCAACTTGAGCAAGGTTCGTTTTGCCACAGTCTGTCAGGTAGTCTTCGAGCGCTGGCAGGATCTCAATCTCGGAATGCCAAGCAGACTCTCTCTCGCAAGAAACAACAGTATGCCCCAGCTATTGCTGCACGGACTTGAGCCTGCAGCCTGCGTGTAGTCTGCTACCCTCTCAGAACATTGATATTGATGGGGACTTCAAGAACCAAGATTGCATGCACTGAAGATCTGACAGGGTACGAGTACAGTGTTTGTCTTGTCTGAAGAATGTTCCTGAAGTGATACACTACCGAGATTGCAATCAGTTCTCATCTCGGGAAAAGAGGAGCAACGATCGACAACCACGTGTGCTTTCAAGCAAGAGGCATAGAGCGCGATCATTTGGTCAATGCTGCCATCCCTGATGCTCAAGGATGGAAGATGTGGCAAAAAGTCGTTGCCCACGAAGAAGCACATGAAGACCTCACGGACAAACGCAGGGAACGGGCCGCTCGCTGGACTGCCAAGCGCTAATAAGAGCCAGACGAAGTCATCAACACACCTGCTCGGCGGAGTCAGGAAAGCCACGCTCTTCACTCTTCCGCTCATCGAACAGTCAAAACTTGCGCGCCTCTCGAAATCATACAGTAGAGTTTGTGGCATACGATTGACGAGCTCTGCGAATTGCAATTGAAGGTATTGGCCTGCGCGCATCTTGCATTGCCCAACACTGTATCAACGCACAGGTTGCTTCAAGTAGCAGTCTGTTTGCTCAGGTCCCGACGCAACACAGGCAACGAAACGATTTGGAAGGGCTTCCTCGTTTGCATGGAAATCAGCTGTCGCGGTGGATTTCTGATCTCAAACTGGGCAGGGCAGCTGGATGGCAATGCTGTCGTCCATGTCATCCCCGTCGCCGGTGCACTCCGAAGCAACGTGGCCGGTGCCTGGGGCTCTCGAGTCGACCTCTTCTGCGCCCTGTGAAACTTCAGGTCAATTCAAGGAGAGCTGGACAGCCTCCGCAAAGGGTGCACTTCTTTTCCGCTTTTGGGATCACGACCTCCCGAATGATGGAGAAGTGCGCCTAGGATCACGGGCACATGAAAAAAAAATCCCAACAGCCTGAAGACCGAGCGGGCCGGGCGTGAAACTTTCCGAAAGCCGCACCATCAGCCCAGCCAACTAACTACGCGTATGCAGCCCAAGAAGAGTCTCATGCTTGACGGACCTTTCCGACGAGTTTCTTTCTAGTTGTCATTCTCAAAGCGCCAAAGCGAAACGCGCACGAGTAATCGATTCCGGCACCTCATGGGTGGCCAGGCCCAGCATGATGAGATCCGCATCGGCACCATACAAGCAGTGCCTGCAAGCCGCATCGTTCCAGCTGTGAGAATCCGCGTGCCCCTCGAGCCTGGTGTTTGGATCGTAGTCCGGCTGTGCCCGCTGCAGTCGAATGAACTGCATGATTTTGTGCTCGCCCTCGCCTGATCGAAATACATGGACTGGACGGATGGCATGGTTTTGAAAGTCGGACCCGCAACGGCCTGTCGCCACGGCTGAAACGACAGCTTGAGCAAACTATCCCGAGCAAATGTAAATCACTACTGCCACATCCCTCAAAGCTTGCAGCTAAGGTACTTGGAACGTTTGCCTGAGAAGCACGGACAGCATGTTCGGAAATAGTCCGCAACAGTCCTGAAACTAGATAACTGACCGGCCGTGACTGCTGGCAGCTCGAGCATCAGATCAGTGCTGTTTGGGCACATCAGACAGGATCACGCGAAACTTGAGCTTTTGCCAGAGTGGATCGTTTGTCGTGCCTGGCATGACGATTTCCTGCTGCAGAGGCTGTCAGACGAAAAGCGATCGACCAACTGGTCTTCGGGCCAGATTCCCTGCTGAGACCACCTAAACATGGGCCATTTTGGGAAGCTTCCGAGGCCGCTTCGAGATGGAACTCTTGCCGGCTCCGCGGTCGTGAATGTAGTACCGGATAGCCTCCCGATCACTCCCTTACCTCTGCTAAATCGGCCCATGAGAGCCCTCACATCATGAGTGCAGCTCCTCTTTCCTGACCTCAGCATCTAAACCGCGAGTCCTGTTCAAGCGACAGCACAGGGAGCCTCCGACATTTTGTGCAGGAAGTTCGTTCCAGGAGTGATGACCTCGGAAGCTGTCAGGGCACGAAGCAGATTTCAATCCCGGGTCGAGTCGGCTGGTGTGCTTGTGACTTTCAGAACAGTTGCACCGTGGCAGTGCTTCGGGCGCCGAGCATTAGAGTCGAAGACCTTTCCCGACGTTCTGTTGGGAAGTGTTCGTCCTTCTGCCTGCAGCATCACTTCGCTATGCATCGGATGCCCGCTTCAATGCGGCATCCCGAAGGCAGAAGCCACGACTAATCCAATGTGGAGTTTAATGTCACACTGTGCAGAACTCGCGGTGAAGGCGCATGAGCCTAGCAGAAAATGCTGGGCACATGCAACAAGAACAGCAAGGAGAGGGCAGGCAGGAGTGCAAGCGGCTTGAGACGGCAGGATGCAGCGCGAGGCAACAAGCAAGGCAGGCATTCAAGCAGAAACATCCAATACGAAGGGCAGGGACTGGTAGCTTCGAGGCACACGAGTACAGATTCAAAGGCACACGGAGACAGATAGACAATAAGACAGACAGGCAGGTGCCCCCATGCGAGACACACATACCGTCTAGTGCCTCCCAGTCTTGTCGGAGCCTTTCCTGTTCTCGCTCCATTTCTTCCCTCTCCTGCAAGGTCCAGATTGGCTCCAAAGTACATGTTGGCTCGTATGTTCCAACATTTTGGGTGTTCTTTTGCAGCCCGACAGGGCAGCCACGGAAGAGGCTTCTGGGCAAAGAGGGGTCGGAAGGAAGTCTGTCCTGTGCAGCCCGGAATCGACGAGCGCGCTGCTGGTTCATTTTGGCACCTGAAGATGCTCGGGACCCTGAGTTGCCATAGGAAACGTGCTAATTAGTGTTCAGTCCCGTCACGCGGCGCGACACCGTCAATCGCCATGTACACGAGTCGCTTCGGCCTGCAAGCTGTTCATGAAGAATTGTGACAGTGATGCCGTGAGCATGACTGCATCAGTCACTGCATTGGGCCTGACGATCCGGAAAAGGCGATCGAGGTAAAGGAAGATGTTCTCGTACCTCCAGGCACTGGGACAAGTAGGCTCTAAAAAGTAGAGCCTTCAAGACCCACCTTACTGCGCATCACCGCGCATCTGTATCTGCAGCCTGGTGACATGTGCTCCTCGTCCTCTGGTGCCGGCCCGTCTTCGGGATGGCAGCAGGGATGGATGATTCCTACAGCTCTCAAGAATTGCGACAGTGCTGCTAAACGACGAGCAGCATCCAAGTTACGAGGGGGATGCTGAGTCTGAGATAACTCTGAACTTAAACGAGTTACAGTTGGTGTCGCGCTACTCAAATCAGATCTGATCCAGACATGCTGTCGGGCCACCGTTCATGTCCAAGTACAGATTGTCGAAATCGCCGTTCGGTGCCTCGACCATGCAACGAACAAGCAAGCAAACACAACCCCCCTGCACAAGATCGAGCTACGATTCAGGGCAACGGCCCAAGAATGCAGTGGACTTAGTTTGTCCCCGTGTATGTGGCTGGGGAGTGGGCATCCTCGTCTAGGTCCACTGGCACCATTCGGCCGTCCATCTCCACCGGCTCTCGTTCGATGGTGTCTCGAATGACTTTGGGGTACCGGACGCAGATCCATCCTCGGAGATTTGCCACATGCCGGTCGACCGTGACGTCTGAACAGGGCTCGCCTGCAGCATTCACACGAACCTTGGCTGAAACTTTTGCTGCTGAGGGGCTGAAAAAGGTCGGAACGCCCATGGCTCCAAAGCCGGGTTCCCGGGCGACTACGGACTATGGCCAAGAGGTGTATGTCAGGGATGCTAAGCTGGGGTGAGGGAGAAGGGGGGAATGCAACAGTTGGGTTGCAGCAGTGCTGTCGCCATGCCAGTCCTGTACTGTCGGCAGTTGCCTTCATGGCGTAACAGGTTGGCCTCCACTTGGAAGACCCCAAAAGGTGATATGCTGATGTGCTGCAAGGTCCAACACGCTTGCAGGCGCTGATGATCGCACACTGGACCGTGCTGTAATGTGATTAATTTCGAGTCCTGCTGTCTGCAAGCCACATGACCAGGCAAGGCGGGTTCGGTAACGTGCGGGTGAGAGAGCATGCTTAGCGGAAACGTGCATGCAACCCCACAGAGAATTGAAGCTCACCCTGCCGGCATCAGAGCATGTGGTGTCCCACCGATTCCAGGCTCCGAACCTGAGATCCGGTAGTTGATGTGCAGGTAGGTCCGTGTCAATGCCACATAAGTCAAGCCAACCTCAGCTCGCCCAGTCATGCCACTGCATGACCCGAAAACTACAAGGCAAGGGCGGCAAGGGTACTGCATCTCCCCGGGAGCGGGGCCATGAAGCTTCCAGCAACAATGCATGCAGCGACCTCGCACCACTCGACAGTGAGTTGCTTCGCTGCATGCTTGGGTCCCCGTTTTGGCTTGCTTTCGTTGAAATCATGGCGAGCTCGCCGAGACGGTCAGCTTCGCTTGAGTCACGCTTCAATTTGCTGCACAATTGACGGGAGGATTGCTTCATGACTTGAGGGTGCATGAAAACCCCCACCCGTTTGCTTGACCCTTAGTTCGGTTGTATTTGTTACTCTTGTCGTTTTACAGGACTTTGGGACTGAGGATGTAGCAGCAGCAATCGGTTACCGCCAAGACTAGCTAACGCATCTCGGACGGGGGGGTGTCTGTGATTGTCTGCATGCTATTTTGACGTACATTGTCTGCCGACTTACGATCGGGGAATGTGAGAAAGCAGTATTTTGCCGCAAAACTGCGGCACCTTCGCTGTATTTGTGAGTCGATGCTTTTATACGCCTTGATACGCCTCGTACCAGTATTGATTTCGACAACACTCGTAACTTGTGGTTTCACCCCGCCGGAACCGGGCGCGACACTGTGACTGGAGCATACCGGAGCGAACAGAGAGCGGAGTCCAACTTGCACATCCAGTCTATCGGATCGCATAGACGGGACGGACACATATGGACACTATGTCAATGCGACCTCGGACGGCTGCATTGCCGCCATGTTTCCAGACTGATCAGCAACACCAAAACATTGCAGAAAACTGAACTCTGACAGTGGCGAGAGTTACACCGGGTCCTTACATCGGCACCGGTACGATGCCTAGATCCACAGTTGACCGACGACAATGACGACAATCACAGCAAGTTGCACGGTGAGCAAGGCTCCCCCATGCTGCTGCGATCGACACGCACCAACCAACTCAGCATTAGTGTCTCGGACACCTCCATAGCTGGAAAGCTCGAGCACTGGCGGCATCTAGACTGCGCTTGGCTTGTTCTCGAGGCCTGGGATTCGAGATTGTTCGTTCGAGTGCTACCCTGCTGCAGCAGTTCTTGTACTAAATACCTACTTCCTGTTGACTCGATTTCTGCACGGTTCCAATTCGGGATCCTAGGCCTGCTTCTTCTGAAATCACTTACGGCCTGCACTATGACAGTCCTTGCGCAGTAGTCCCATTGTGCCCAGCTTCCTACTGAAATCAACTGGGCATCCTTAGCAGAGGCATCGAAGCCTGTGTTCGCCAACAAGTGTCGATCCGGGATGGCGAACAAGCGATGACCGGCACATCCATTGCTGCTTCTCTCCAGCTCGAAGGCACCGAAGCTTCCGAAACGGCCACTGGCCACTGTCATTCACCAGTATCCAAGCAAGAAAACAACACACCATGCTTCTGAATTCCAATGTGTCTAGTCATCCGCCTAACTGTTACAAGGCATCCATCGAGCGAGGAGCACACCATAAAAGCAGCGACCCGAAGACGTGCCGCGCGTGGCATCGAGAAGAAGCCGTGCAGTGACGGCAAGCACATGCCACACGCACATTGACACACCGACACTGACAGAGCGAGAGGGACAAAGAGAGCGAGAGGCCGGGTCCCCTTGAAGCCCCACCTCCAGAGGCTTGGTGGACAGGGAGTCTCCATCTGGTTCCGAACCCTTTCAGACAGCAGGACTTATTTCCACTTCATTGGAGAGCCACTGGCTACCGCTTGAAAGATGCGGCCTCCGAGGCTTCATCGGAATCGTCGTCACCTGCGATCCAACACAAAAAAACCCACTCTGTGCGGGCAGTGGCTGCTTGGCAGCAACTGCTACTTATGGAACAACTGTTCACGTCAAGTGCAGCCGCACATCACGTGTTTCGCATCAGGATGCAATGCCTCTCTCTGTAAGGATCTGGCCATTGCTTCCTTTCCTGTACCTTAGACGAGTAGACGACTGTGGGCACGGCATGGCACAGCAGTATCATCAAGTTGCGAAGCACTGAGCCTGAGCCCTTCACGACCCCATCAATGCTCTTGAGGAGTCACCATGCTGAACCCTGCACGCAGACGTGAGGTTTTTCCATCATGTACCTTCAGATGCCATGCTTGCAGGCCGAGGCGCCCATTCGTGCTGCCATTGCCGTTCGGCAGAGGTGCTATGACGTCTTTATCGTCTCCACAAACTGCCGCCTCTCAGGCCAAGCTCGTGATCCACTAAGAAGGTTTGCACGCTCAATGCAGCGACCTCGCAGGGAAAGGACTCATCCTCCTGTGCCGAGTATTTGCTTCCGTCCTCGGAGTTGTCAGGAACTGATCGCTCTGGCAGGGTGCAGTCCAGGACCGTCAGCTTTGTGGTACGTAGTCATCCACATGTGTAACCGAAGCTGTATTTGAGTGCCTCTTCCGCAGGTTGAACCTGACACACGAATGCAAGAAGATATCTCATACTGTCGGCTGAGAAACTCGGGAACCGGCCGACCATGCCAGCAAAATGGCTCCCATGCAGTACCTCTGCTCCCAGCGGTGTGGCGGCAAGTGCGAAAACGTCTCTTGCACTACCCATGCGGGCACGAGATGAAGTACCAGTAGCCATGCGTGAACCAGCCCTGCATCATCAGGGGGTGATTGCAGGTGGTTTTGCAGTGGCATCTAGCACTGCTATCACCAGATGCATGGCTCATGTGTGACCGGAATACTGCACGGGAGCTGAGGAAGCTGTGATCTGCCCACGAGCACAAATCACAAAACAACTCAACAAAGAACGAGGAAGGTGCTGGGTTTGTGGCATCAGAAGGGTCTCAATCTTGATTCTGCACTGCTGAGCGCCAAACTGCACAAAGGGCTTGTTTGTCTTCTACAAGACGGGCTTCAAACACTACCAACATTGCGATGTGCGAGGTGTTTGGTTTGTCGGTCGCGACATGCGAGGGATTTACTAATAGACTAACAATTATTGCATACCACCGAGATGGCACAGAGACCCAGATTGCCTGCCACCTCGAAACGACAACCACGAATTCGTTCTACCGACTCTGGCCACAAAGCTCCTGGGGATTAACCAACCCCTCTGAACAGCCGATGAATGCAATCGACAGAGACTTGCGAGCTCGCCCCGAAGAGGGTGTCGCCGGGACCAGGCATGTTGGCTATGCCAACGATGAGCCTGCGGTCACTGGTGCATGACAAAACGTGCACGTCCGGTGCCCAGAACCAGGCTGCGGGCATCATAATGCATGGCTGGGTGAAGCGCATCGGGGCCTGGATAACTTGGGAAGTCCCTCCCTGTGCACGGCTAATGCCAAGAACCCGGCCAAATTCATCACGTACGCTTGCATGGACGTATAGAGGTCATCAGGGATGAAGGACGGCCTCATCGGGACATGCTTCGACGTCCTGCTGAATGCAAAGCTGTGCTGAGTTCCGTGCCGGAGGAGAATGAAGAAGAAGAGAAGGAATTGGACAGGCGGGAGCTGCCAAAGCAGCTTCGCACAGACGGATCTTGTACCGCTGCAAGAGTCGCTGATGCAGCATGCGAAAGCCATGCGAAAGCTTCGTGCGCGGGCTCACACCGCCACATGTGCTCTGTAGCTAAAAAACACCTAGCCTCGGGCCTCGGTCACCTCCGAAATCAGAGCGAAACAATGCGAGCCAGGTGTACGATCATGGCGTTGTAGCTCACCACGAAAGCCGAACAAGGCAGCCGACTGCACGCGAGGTAGATTTCCCCTTTTGTCTGGATTATGATCTGGCATCTGCCGCTTGAAAACAGAAACGACTGAAATGAGCACAGCCTGTCATACAGCCAGGTGATGACATCGATGTACGCGTCGCCATCGGTAAATCGATGACCATACCCTGTCTATTGACGCTTCACATGGCACAAGCAAACTCAGAAAGGCGAATAACTATATCCAAGCTCTGCTGGGCAGCGGCCTGGTGTATGGTTCGCCTCGAACCTGGCATTGAGCGTGGCTTGTCATGACGATTGCTTTTCGGAATTCTCGACAGCCGCCAGACAGCCTCGCACTAGATGCGCGTCGCTTGCAGGGGTGTGGATGGTTTGTTTCCACGCTGTGAGGCGGGTGTCTGTGCCACACCGAAAAGTTCTAGACCATACACATAACAGGGCCTTGTAGCTGCCCAAACAAGCAGAGCCATTTCGTCAGCTTGGCGAGTCCCGAAATGAGATCGTCAGCTAAGGTCTTGGGTCTGTCATCGGAGAATGCTTAACATCTAGACTTGGTGAAAAGTTAGAGTGCAGATCAATTCCTCCACAACTGGGACAAGAGATCTCAGCAACAGAGAAACCGGCATCTAGCTGAATGGAAAGATACGTACGAGAAAGATAGACTGATGGATAGATAGATGGATGGATATGGATATGGATATGGATACATGAATGGACAGAAAGTCAGGATAGAGAAATAGAGAGACACGCAGACAGATGGACAGATGGACCGATGGACGGATGGGGGGCTGGCTGGCTGGGCTAGGTAGGCAGATAGAACTCAAACGGACAGAGGGACAGATCGCTGAGTTGGGAGATAGGCAGGCAGTCAGGCAGATAGATTGATTCCTGCAACGATGGGAGGGTTTGAACCATCGTGCGAGGGACTTGCAAGCACTGCACAAATTGAACTCCTCTTTAAAGTAACATACCTCGCGTGTGCTACATTGTGCTATTACTGTTCGCCCTGTCTGTCTACCCAAGCTCTCCAGAAACAGTTACTTGAGAGGACAAGCGTTGCTGAAGCATGAGCAGGCCTTTCAATCGCCTCTGCATCGTGGAGCCACTTGATGTCGGGCAGGGTGAATTCGGTCTGAAGTAAACTTCAGAAACCCACAAGACCCCGCAGCAAGCAGTTGTAGAACCTTCAGAGCTCGAGCAGATTGATCATGGTTCCACACCTGGATCAACGGTATGTGGGTACCGACGATGATGCAAAACCTCAGATACTGTAGCACCGGTTCATGCAGCTGTGATTCGGATCCGGAGGTCACTCCCGACGGTTTAAGGTTTTGATTCTGAGCCGTGGTCATGCAGGAAGGAAGAAGAAGCCATTGCCACAACCGGCTTCCCCTGCAAAGACTCTGTGAGACTGCTCTTACTTAATCACTTAACCCTAGGAATAAAGACCATTTTACTGCAGTACAAGCCTGCAAATTCGTTTCCTTTGCGAGCTCGATTCATCGAGGCTGCCATCCTGAGAGCAGGGGCGGATCCGAGCAGCAGAGGAGGTGCTGAAAAACTGCAGAGCGGGCCCTCTCATCTCTGGACAAGCTCGACAAGTGGAGCGGGCTGGTCACCTTTACTGCGCTCCATGCGCTCTGGCATGGACAGCAGTGGTGTAGCCAGAAACGGGCCTGCTCCCCTGCGGTGCTCCACTCTGGCCAGGAACTGGTGTACATGTAGAGCTGAAGCCTTCATGCTTCCAGTGTGGCTTCTTGCCAGAGAGGAGCAGACACCCATGAGCTGCAACTCAGGGCTCTGCGAAACAAACAGAGTGAACATCCCAGTCATGAAAAACTGTAGGCCCGGAAACCTCGTTTCTACAGCTCGATTGCACATTGATGCAAAGAGGAAGGCAAACCAAGGTCCAGACTTGTAGACAACAAGAAAACCATGGACATCTTCAGGATCCCACCTGCGCTTAAAGGGCTGGTTTTGAATCTGGTCAGATGTGCTGCTACGTTGTGGGGTGGCCGAATACGCGCCTGAAGTCTCGAAACACGAAATGGCCTTGCACCACCTGCCTCGGACAGAATGGTCGAAGCAGTGTAAGCACAGGGGCAGAGAACCCCCGAGCAGAGGCTCACGCAGTGAGGTGGCGAAGCCCTGAAACGTGGCGGCCCAAGTGCTGAGGGGCAGCTCCAGGCGCCAAAGAAAGTCCTGAGCGGAGCGAGGCAACAGAAGCACACATCCTGCTACAGAAGCATCCCAAATAGAATCACGGAACTAGCGCACAAGAAATCATTGCGGATTAAGCCTCCAACCACACTATGGCTCTTCGGAAGGCAGAGTGACTGGCACGGCTACTTTGTATGCACGCTAATGTGCAGCCGGAGGCTCCCAGGCACACAGCACCGCAATGACTGTCAGGACGGCGCCGCCGATGACATAGCGCTGCGATACAGGCAGGCGGGCGGTGACGACACGCGTGGGCCCATGGTCCGGAACACCCGTTTTGGTGGGGCCCCGTTCCAACTCGTAGGATTCTGAAAGTACACCACTCCACAGAGAACGCAGAAGGATCTCACACACAACGCACAGAGGATCTCAGAGGATCAACTGGCCCAAATTTCAAAACCTGACTGATGTACTATTATTCAACCGTGGCCAAGCAGTGCGAGAAACATTGTCATCCGGAGCTCTTCCACAAGCTGAGTCTTTGGCCATGTCATTCCCAGCCGTGCCAGTGGCAAACAACTGGCACGGATTTGAGGTCGCTTTGCTGACACCGGAATAAATGCACAACATTGTACAATCTCTGTCGAAAAAAGCCCAGGTACAAGCAGAAGAAGCAAGTACAACTGGCGAGGTGTGTTCTGAGAGTCCCTCTCCACGAATCAAACAAACGTTTGCACACTCGCGGCAGGATGCCATGATGCGAGCCGGCTTGACAATCCCAGACATTGATGTCGCCATACCGTAAACAATTGGCAGGGCCTGGACAGGACATGCAGTTAACCTACTGTTATGTACCATCTACCAATGCACCGAGACAGCCTTTCTCCTGAAAGGTTGCAGAAGGCGGATCTTCTCCTGGCTACAGATCACAGTGCTCGGTGGGCAGTTGGATGGACGGGTGAAGCCTTTTGCCAATCCGCCAAAGTCCAAGATCAACCCCTAAGCCCTGAGCCCTGGACATGTCGTCTTAGATCCACCCGCAGAGTAAAGTAACGAGACCGTGAGTTCATCGATCGTGCATTACAAAGATCGGTGAGGCTAACAGACTAACACATCAGCGCGCTTGCCTTGTACCGACTTGGAGCTGGCGGGTAAGCAACCAACAACGGTAATCAACGTGCTGCTCGCATCTTAAGCTCCTGCTCAGGGTCAGGAGGCACCGTCGCCTGCCGAGCACTGATTTCACGGCATGTAAGCTACAAGAGTTTAAACTGCACATCAACTTAGAATCTTTGCAAGGCAGTGCGGCGCCCCTACAAAGTCCGGCCTCGTCGTCACTCGGATCTATACATGTGACGAGGCTCGTGCCTGCCCATGGCATCTTACAGCGGGGTCGATAGGACGTGCATGACGTGCAGACTTTCCTTTATCGACGCAGACAGTCTCGGCATGGCACTTGGCAAAGAGATGCCTACAGGACCTTGGGCACTGTCGCGTGTCCAGTTGAATTTCCATGACGGTTTCGATTTACTCACTTCATCAAGCCGCTCTAGACTTTAAACAGCTGTGCCATATCAGGCAGGAAAGTACTGTAGCCACTCTTTTCAAGGAGTTGGTCGAATCCGGCAAGCGGCTTCAGGATTTAGACGAAAAGAGAAGCATGCAGCTCTGCAAACACGACCAAAGCGTATCGTTTCTGCCAGAACCCCCATGCAGCCGGGAGTGCTGTGCGCCTTCCTCGCAGAACAAGAGGAGCGTGCCAAAGGTGAGGCTGCCAGCAGCACAGCAGCAACGCATCAACAGGCTCTACACCCTGAGCAGCTGACTTCGACGATATCAAGAAAACTTTGCCGGCCCCACCCCGTGAGCCACACAGATGCATAAATGAGAAACGGAGATCGGTAACCCCCATCGCAGCCTCCGAGTGTTGTGCAGACGTGGAGTACGGCGCACGACATGTGAGCACAGATGAGCCTGCGATCTGCCCAGGCAGCCCCAAGCTCATGTTGTCATAAGGACGAGGCCTTGAGGTGAGAACGCTGTTCTCTGCATGTTGTGTACAAACACAACCTCAGGATCCTGCCCGGCCCATTCGACAACCTTGCAAGGCCAAGACTACGTCAGTCTCGGTCACTGCAACATGCAGCAAAGAGGCCGTCGAGCCAAACCAAATCCTTAGGTCGCTTCCCCTGCGGCTCCAAAGCTGCCGCAGCACCAAAAGTATGCCACTCACCAGACGTGCTCTCGAGACGTTCGAACATTCACATGCAGCAACCGAGCCGGTCAAGGCCAAGCGTCAAAGCGCACAGTAAGCTTTGGAGCAACGGCAGAGGCCGGCCTGTGGCAAAACTCATCAGAGCAAACTAGACTATAAGTGAGGCCCAGTGAGCTACTGAAATTTCAAGATACTTGTCGAACTCATAGAACATTTGTATCTTGAACTTATCTTGTCTGTATTTAACCAAGTTATAAGCTTACAACTTGATGGCGCGCCTTTTTTCGTTGAAAATCAGCACAATCATTACACACCATGCTGGGCAGACCGCCACAAAAGACAGACACAGACACAGGCAAAACAAAGGCACATGCAGTTTCGGACACACGCACACATGCACCCACACACACACACACAAACAAACAAACACACAAAAGACTCAGACACACAGACACAAAACACCCACATGCACGCGCACACACACACACACATGTGTGTGTGTGTGTATGTGTATATTACGTATATTGCACGCATGCGCACACCCGTAAATGTAGCAATTTGTTACAAACACCAGATGCAGATGCACAAGACAGTTTCGTTCATCTTATTACACAACCCAGCATCCTATTACACAGCCCAGCAAAACGGAAGTGCAAACACTGCTTTACAAGTTCTTGATCTTAAGTATCATAACTCATTCTTCAAGAGAATTATTTTTGTGACCTTTATATGCATTTTCAGATTTGAAACCAAGCAACTCTTTGAACTCACACTGAAGTTGTAAGAGAGTTAACTAACTTATAAATGCCATAGGTTAGGTCTTGTACACCTATGGAACTTATAGCATGACTCACCTTAGTTGTAACATGACTTACCGAGGCTATAAAGCAACTTATCTAACCTATGAGTTCAGCAAGCCTGCTCGTAGTACGGCTTGTACCCAACCCCGAACCACGTCAGCAAGTATCTCAAACGCTGGGACGGCTCATGACGGCTCAAAAATTGCACTTTTTGGATGAATGGTCTGGCGTGCAGGAACCTGCCCGGATAGCCTGGCCTTCTACCAAATAACGTTCTGCCATCCAGCAGGCCAGTACGAGGCTTTGTTGAACAATAGCCGCAGCCTGAAGCAGGCAGATGCCAGTTTGCAGGCTCCAACAAGTTGAAATGCACAAACATAGCATTGAGGGTAAAAGTGAAGGCGAGAGATGCAGAACATGCCGAACATGTGTGAACCGAGTGGCCTTTCCCTCATCGTCTGCAGACACACCCATCAGCATGGGTATGGAACCGAGGACGAGGCCTGTGAAGGGCACACGAAACGGACTGCGCATGCACATTACAGGCAAAAACGCCTGCGTGGCACGGTGCGGCGTGGCTGTGTTTGTGTCTGCACGTGTATCTATCAAGGTGGTTGCAATCGTGCAGGATGAGCCCCTGCGCGCGCAAGTTCAAGCGTTTGCGCTCTTAGAAGATTGCAAGGGCAAGGGCCTCGTAAAGATTGCACGTCATGGCAGTCGGAAGTGCTTGTGTGCTTGCGTCGGCGAAAAGGACAATCATGTCAGACTCAAACGGACGATGCCTGCTAATGGATAACGGAAACTTCCCAAATACCCATAGATGATGTGACCTTGCGACATTGCAGGCACGGGAGGCGGGCCGGGGCTCCGGACACAAAAGCATAGGACGGTGCAGGTGCATGAGTGTCCCTTTTTGATTTTCGACACCACAGGTTTCAAAACAACGATCGTAGAGCATGCTACAGAAGGTTGAACGTGCTAGTCTCGGTCAGATCAATACACGACCAGCCAAGTAAGTCAATCAGCAGACTTGTAGATCTCAGACAGATTGCAGACACACGCAAGAGACAAACGAGCAAGTCAAACAGCAGACCTGTAGATCCAGACAGACGGCAGACAGACACAACAGACAGTGGAACAGAGGCGGACAGATAGACACAAAAAAATACGTGATGTGTGTCAATATGCAGAATCATGTGCACGTATATTGCCGTGTTGGGTGTGCTGCCAGCGTGTGTCAGTCTGTGTGTGTGTGGGTGGGTGGGTGTCAGTGCCTGTGTGTGTGTGCGCGTGTCAGCGCGTGTCGATGGGCGATGATGTGTGTGCATGGGTGAGGGAGTGAGGGAGTGAGTGAGTGAGTGAGTGAGTGAGTGAGGGAGTGAGTCAGGGAGTCAAGGGAGTGAGGCACGGAGTGAAGGAATGAGTGAGGGAATGAGTCAGAGTGTGAGGGAGTGAGTGAGTGAGTGAGTGAGTGAGTGAGTGAGTGAGTGAGTGAGTGGGTGGGTGGGTGGGTGAGTGAGTGGGTGACTGAGTCGGTGAGTGAGTGAGGATATGTGTATGTGTGGATGCGTGCGGATTCGTGTGGAGCGTGTGATGTGTGCGAATGTGTGTCGATGCGGAGTGTGTGTGTGTACGTACGTACGGACCTACATACGACTGTACGTACAGTTTCTGGCCGCAGGATGTGTGTCTAGTGTGAAGCGCTGCCCGGATTCCGCAAGGGAGGCCTATGTAGAGGAGCAAAGCGCCGAACACCTGACAAGAAACGGGTGACACCGTAATCATCTGGATTCTAGACTACTACAGATATCCGACTGAGTAATTGACCTGGACAACGACTACTCAGCCTTGAAAAGCAGGTCGTCAAACGAGGGATGCAGCTGGCTTCTTGGATGTCGCCGAGGCCAAATCAGTATGCAGGTGCTGATCGTTTACCCCCGGTCCGGGCAACCTCACGGACCCTGTGATTGATAGACTCAGGACTCATGGCCGCTGCAGAAACCAAAAATTTATCCAAGATGAAAACAAAAACATGAAGTGGATTCAGCATGCTCAAGTTACGTTCTTCAAAAGGGCAATGCACAACCAGATCGTCAACTCCACAACTTTGCACGATGCATGATACCAGACCCGCTGTCAAGAAGTCAACAGGCCAGCAGAACGCCAAGCACATTCCAAAGCATCCACTGCTGAACTGGAGATCCAACATCCTCAGGCGAAGCTTGGGTACGGTCATGGAATCCAGTTGAGCAGCAGGCATCAAGCTTTGGAGCCAAGATCGAGACGAGCTGATGCCGGAAACGTTCTACTTCGCTCGGTCTTGTGCCTGGAAATGCACGACCAGGGGCTTGCCTTTCCTGTGCACATTAGTTGGCAGTTTCTAGCGGCCTGCACTAGTAGTGCTTTTGGCCCCAAAAGTGTGCAACATGTCTCCGTATTTCCTGGCTTGATGATGCTTGCTAAATGCGGGCCACACCTCGCAGAAGTGCGAGTCCTGCCAGAGTGTTCGAAACTCGCCAACACGAAGTAGTTTTGAAAAGGACGGGCTTGGGCTCTCCTGCCGTGGACACCATCACTGAGAATGCCGAGGACAGGACGACGGCCTTGTGAACAGTCAGTGACACATGGTGATGTGTGCAACAGTGACACTGCTGCGATTCCACGATGCTGCGACAGAGTTGGGACTCCGAGTGGCGCCCCGCGCCACCTCCGGCAAGCCGTGCCTCAAAGCAGAGCCGCAGAGCATCAGCATCATCAGCGCATTACTTTGAACTCTCTGGTGCCGGAAACATAACATCCCACCAAGCACAAACAAACCACAGAGCACGATACAGCAAAGGCCGCCTTTTTCCAGCCTGTGCTGTGAACATTAATTGGGCTGTCAGGCAGTCCTGAGAATAAGATGTATCCCACGCTCGGATGATACCAGATCACTCACCTGCCCCACTGCGAGGAAGAAGGCGGCCCGAACCACAGCAGCTGGCACCTTCCGGTTTTTCGCCGGATCTCTGTCGAGCCAGCCCAAGTCGCCGGCCCTAAGTTCAAAGTCAACGCATCGACTCTGACTCTCCTAGCTGTGCCCCCTAAACC
Source organism: Symbiodinium sp. CCMP2456 (assembly GCA_905221635.1). NCBI lineage: Eukaryota > Dinophyceae > Suessiales > Symbiodiniaceae > Symbiodinium > Symbiodinium sp. CCMP2456. Next base: position 113,253 of record CAJNDV010022224.1, read on the forward strand.
CCAAACGGGTTGTCCGCAGGCAGCGTCGGGGTGTGAAACACCAGCCCTTCCACTTGGTGCTGGGTTTCCTTGCCACCCAGCCTCGCAATCCCGTGTAAAATTGGCATTAACATTTCACAAACAAGGTATGGCTGGGCAGAAAAGGCACAGGTCCCCACTTTTCATCGCGGTGTCACATTCAGAGACTTCCTTGCACTTTGCGGTAAATGCAGCGGGTCCACCATTGGCAATCTGCGGGAGAATGTGCAGCATTTGCGTTTCAGCATCTCCCACGGTGCGCGTAGGTTTCTTACGCCTGTCCCCTAACAAGGCCTGGCATCCCGCATAACGTAAGAGGAGATGCCTGCAACGGACCTTTGTGAGGCCGTTGGACGGTGTATCTGTTTTCAAGCGCTTTGCAGGATCTTGTCCGCGAGAACCTGACCAGTTGAATCGCACCGCAGCCGCCACTAAGGGAGGTTCACCACCAACTTTGCGAGCTTCCTCCAGAAGTGCCACACAGCCTGCCCGAGGTCGATCTGCCATGACATGTGATCGGGCCAAAGCACGCATTCTTGCCGAGGGCAGGCCAGAAGTCCGTACACCTTTCACAGTCAGAAGTGCTCCCAAGTGACTGTCCTCTAGGACAGCACAGTGCGTCGTCGCCTCTGCATCCTCATTGTCTGGTCCCAGCACCTCCAAGTTGTCCACGTTGCCATCAGACTGACCCACCTGGCCAAAAATCATGCAAATAGCACCACCGGTTGCGGCCATTGTTAGGCGTCCGCCAAGCAGAAGCGCCACTGCCAGGGCAACACCTCTTTCAGGTGTGATCTCCTGCCTGGAGCTGGGATGCCCACAAGGTGTTGGCGAGTAACAGAGAGGACAAAGGTTCATTTTGAACTTAGCACATGATCGTCAAGATAGACAGTTCGCTAAGGCCCCTAAAGCAGGCAAAACAACACCTGTCTTGACACACCGTCTAAGTAAGCATCCCGTCGAAATCTGATATCCCTTTGCATCTCCTGAGCTGCGCAATGGACTCCGCGAGCACGCCCTGCTGAAGTTTCTAAGGGTTGCTACTTTTGGAGCGTTGCTTGGTCGGGACGGGCCGAAGTTTGAAATCGACTTGGGGCCATAAACGCCATTCGCTGCTGTACTGTGCTGGACTGCCCATCCGCTACATGATGGACAGCGTGGCTTCTGAGCTGGGCCCTCCAGAGGACTGATCCCCTACGTAGTCGCAAGTCCCATCCCACAATCGCAAAATCTCTCTTCACGAATTCTCGTACGGTCCTGTAGACGGTCGTTCTGCCACCGGCCACGCCACGCAGCAAGGCGTGGCAGGAGCTGCATGTGGAGCCCTGCCAGGGATGTCTCAGTCTCGGAACCCCATTCGAGCACCTTTACAAACGAGAGGATTGAGCTGGACTTTGTTACCTTTGTGCTTGAATATGAGAACATCTTCGAGCTGCAGAGCAGGTCCTTTAGCTGCGGCTTCTGCATGCTCCCCACGTCCGGCAGATGCATCATAAACTGCGAACATCGCAGCCGGGCTGTCATGGTGGCTGAAGTCCAGCTTCCTCACCCATCACACTTCATGACGCTTCCGGACCGAGTACGGATTGCGATACCAAGTAGCATGGAGGCTGCTGCACGATGGAGATCATTGATGATGACATTCCGACTTGCCTGCCAAGCAGCGCATCAAATGTTAAGCTTTCTTGAGGCTGTCTTAGATCAGAGAGGCATCACGGGAACTCATGATGCCTGCAGTTTTAGCATACAAAGATATTTCACGAGGTATTGCGTACGGCCGCAAAGATGTCACGAGATAGTGCGTACGGCGTATGACTGAGCAATGGCACGACTGCTCGAAATCTGTGAATGCTGCGAAGCAAGACAGTTAGGCAGCGCTGCGGGAGTATGGGGCAGCCAGCACAACCCCACCTGGCCCTTGGCAGAGACCGTGGCTGCATCGCCACGGACAGTCAACGTGCCGCCATAATCCTCACCTGCATAACGAGGGCCTTTTCACAATCTGTACAGCAATTGCCTGCATTGCACAAGAAACTGTGGGACATTGTAGGAAAACGGAACGAGTGCTCCTGGGTCGGCGGGGAAAGCAGCTTGGGAGGCGATTGGGCAAGGATGGGAAAGGCATACCAGACATCTTTTCGGTTTCCACCCGACCTGGCCTTGATGCAGCTCATAAAGCTCGTTGTTGGAGTCGCGGCAGTACAGAAGCCCGCTTTCCTGCAGCATTAGAAGCAGCAGCAGCTCGACTAAGCAGACGGTATGTGATCCTTGCTGTATTCTCACTCTGGGAGCAAGCTAGGGGCCCGGCGCGCTGAAAGTACAGGGCCTTGTCCCGATGGTACAGCCACCTCTTGGCAATGGTTTGGAAGATTGCCGGAACCGAGAAAGTAACTTCGTTTCACTGGGGTCCTACCTACTAGTTCCGGTGTTCCGGGCCGGACATCCTGCTTTTGCCTGCTTTTGCCTGCTTGCTAACCAAACCTTCAAAGTGCCACAAGTCCCGACTTTGGGCGCCCACCCAGGCATCTCCCGCAGTTGCTCGAAGCCCGGCGGAGCTGGCTTGCCAGACTGTGCCTCACGGTGCGAGCCCGTTCATTTCAGCTTCGGAGCTTGATCGGCAACCCCACTCGAGATCTTCCATGAAACTTCGATGTCTGCGGAGCGCCGTTGGTTGAAAGGTGGGAGATACGCTCTTTTCCGTCGTCGCCGGGGAAGGGGTGTCGTCTGTGCCTTCGCAAACTGCTCACGTGGGTGCGGGGCCTTCTCGACCGGCATCGACAGCAGTATCTGAAACAGCGCCGAAGCCCTCAAAGTGTCGCTGATTCGTGAAACTATGATTGTTTCCTCTCGCTCTGCCCAAGCTGCGAGGCAACTACAGTAACTACAGACGGAAGTGGCAACTAGCCGACGATGTACACTTCGTGAAAATGTGCTTGGAAAGTCAAGGTCGTGAGCACGGGCTCGGCTGCGAATTCTGAAACAGTGCAGAAGGATGGAAAGCCAGGGGGTGCACCAATCACGACTGCTGACTTTTAGTTGTGGCCAAACAGAAAAGTTCTTGTCAGGAATTGCGCGTTGCCTGTTTGTGAGGTCATGGTAGCAACAGCCACTAGAAGGCAACCACGGAAAAAACTGCCACAACATGGACCTCGCCGCTGGAACGCAGGAAAACCGGGATGATGATGTGGGGGGAACTTGGCTACAGAGGTAAATGCATAAATATGCATGTGTATGTAGTGAGAGACAAAAATATGCGTGTGTATGTAGTGAGAGAGACAGGGGAGCAGCAGCAAATCTGGTCAGGGTTATGGCGAAATGATGCGCTACTACTGCTGCCACTACTACTGCTGCT
>CAJNDV010022224.1:116706-131713 GCA_905221635.1 Symbiodinium sp. CCMP2456
CTGCTGCTGCTACTACTACTCCTACTGCTTCTACTACTTACCATCACTACTTTACGAAACCTACTACGACACTGAGACGACGACTCAGATAACTAAAATGCACATTCCTTTGCGAATCAGCTGATGCGGCTGTAGCCGCCGAAGAGTACTGAAATGCTGCAAGGCTGCAGGTGCTGCGGCACCCCCGAAGAGTTCTGGGCGTTCTTGTTTCAACTTCCATAGGTCCTTCCCCGAGTAGCCTGAGACAACCAATCATAAATCGAGTTAAATAGAATGAACTGCTGACAGCAACGACGACGCCTTGGTTCGTCTTGTGGACAACCGCAATGTTTTTGGCCTCCTCGCTGTCTAAGATCGAGAAGTGGGCCATGGCTTCACAAAGAATGCATAAACCGAAAGTGACCTGGATCTTAAGAAGCTGGAAATCTAGGAATCGTCGCTCAGGACTGTTCGAGACTCTTGTCTTTGAAACGGCTGCAAGCTTCACTTGAAATTCTTGCATGCCAGGCAAAGAGGACACAATGGCTGCGCAATGCCAAAGGAAGCAGCAAGAAGAAGTCAACTGCCAATTGCAGTACTTCCATGATACCGGACAACACCAAGGAGCGAGTCACAAAAGCTGCTTCGCCACTCATGACATAGGGTGTCATACGGAGTCCGAGTGAATCAGCGAGACTGTGGCAAGGCTCCGGGCAGAGGCATTGGAACACCCGGAGCAAGCTCCGCGGCTGCCGCAGAAGCTCCGAAGAGCGGAGCTCATGAGCTGCGGCTGCCGCAGAAGGCCGAGAGGGACGAAGGGCTTGCGAGGATTCGGGAAAGCTTCAGTGCTGCCTGCGCAGCTGGGTGGTGACGGTCCTGAGGGTGCTGGAGTTCTGGGCACAACCCGACACATGTGCTGCATGAGCCAGAAGCTGCGAGAACGCAGTGTGGCCTCCCAGAAGGCAGGAGAATTGGCCGAAGGCGTCATTCTTCGCTCTGTGAAATGCAGCAGCTGCTGTCGGGTCATGAACCACTCTGCATCGAAAAAGGGACATGCCCGAAGTCCGACACAGCTCCTCCTGCGCTCGAGTCTACCCACTCCATCAGGCTGCTGCCATAGAACATGCATCTTCTTTCTCTCCGAATGTGCGAAACTCGGTGAGTCGTCACAGCGAGGAATGTGTCACTGAACGATGTGACTGTCCACAGTCACATCCAGACACCAAGCTGTGCATCCCCATAACTGTCGGGCAGTGGGAAAACTGCTGCTCGAGCAGTGATGACCCCGAAGATCGAGCAGATGTAACCCTAACTTGGACTAGGTGCTGCATGTGCATATGCCAAAGCATGCAGTATGCCACCGCCTTCCAAAGGCATCACGATTGACGACGGATGCTGCTGCAGCATTTCTGCAGCAGACGTCTCAAAAAGTTATTTTTTGTGGAGCTTTGTCGAAAGCGGATAGCAATGCTTGGGCCCACGAGTCGTTCTTCAGAACACATTCACAACCTTTTAGCTACCATAATCTTGCGACCACTTCGACAAAACCAAGTGCTCGATCACCCGCACCCGAGCCGCACGTTGAAGTGATGCAAAGCCGGCCGTGACTATTGTAAATCCTAGCTTGGCATCTGCGTTAGCTTAAACTCTGCGCAGCGTCAAGGAAAGTCAGTTCCATGGAGGCTTCTCAATAAATTCTCGGAAGTGGGTACCCTGAGACAGACCTTTGCGCCGTCACTCTTATTCGGAAGACAGATGTAAGTTGATCAGAACCGTTCTTCCTGGTACACACTGCTCTGGAGCATCAAATGCCTGCCTCAATCAATGGATTCTGAGGTGTCAATTTGTGTGGTTTGGCTCTCCGCAGCCTTTTTTTTCGGGCCTAGATGTCAGGGGGTGTAACGGCTCTGCACCACCACAGTGCTGTGGCCCTTGTGCCATCGAATTGTGATACTTGAACATCATGCGACGTGAGAGAAAGAACAATTCTGTGCAGCGGAAGCGGAAGCGAGGACCCTCCTCGCCTTGAAACATGTCCATGCGTTGCCTTCTCACTGCATTGACCTCGAACATGTTTGTAGCTATGGGGCCGTGCGAGGCACATGCAAACAAGGAGGTGAGGTAACACTGCGGTTCATCTACCAACAGATTTGGAGCAGCTTCATTCCTGCTGCCAGCAGTGTCGCTGAGGCGAGCACTCTTGGTACTTCTGCAGGTCTAAAGTCAAGATCGCGGAGGTTTCCTTTCTCGAACCCGCACGAGAAAAGCCAACAAGAGAGCCAGGGAAGTTAGAACAAACACTTCAAGCCGCGCCTGCGGCTTGTTCTTCCATACGCCTACCAAGGCATCTGCCCGAACATAGAATCGGTCCTGCCGGGTGATGCTGTGGCGGATACACACATATCGGTAGAGCACGCGGCTCTTTACCAGGCCTTCAAGGAAATCACGATTGTTTGGCAGTCTGCCTCAAGGGTGGCGTGGCTTGTCAGTCAGCGGCATATTTCTTGACTGCAACGGCCTGTTCGACATACCTGGAGAGAGCTCGCACATTGTTGGCATCGAGGGCTGCGTCCACCTCTCAGGAATCGACAAACGTGTGCAAGCGGTCGCCAAGTTGTGGCAAACTGTCCCAATGCCTCATCGAGGACCATGAATGGCGGTCGTTGGAAGTCCTGCACCGCGAAGAGCAATGCCATGGCCGCCAGGGTCTTCCTCGGGAAGGGACTATCGCAAAGAGAGGATGGAAATGTCGTCATTTAGAAGCCGTGAAAGACACGAACGCTTGCTGACATGGCCTTCTCATGCTGTGACACACGCACAAACCTCAAGCGTGGAACCAACGGTACTCCGGTTGCGACGCAAGTCACGGAAGCAGGATCAAACACAACTTGACTCCGTTTGTTTCCAACAAGTGTCAGCCATTGCCCTCGTCACATGAAACTGGGGCTCCTTTACTCTCTGTGCCGGTTAGCGCTTGTTAGCACTCGCTCAATGGCAAGGCTTCGACTCTTGTTCCGATGCCACGATGTGACCACTTTGCAATCGCTGCTCGTCCAGGACATTCGAGGACTGCAAGACACTTGCGCACTTCCCTCAAGATTTAATCTTAGAGCGGCTTCGGGGTGGGCTTGGTGTAGAAGTCTCGACTTCCCTCGAAATCGCTACCGCGGCCGCTCTTCCCTGCTTTTGCGGCGTTCGGTTGAGGCATTGTGGGTGATTTTGGAGTATGGCTTCTACGGCCTCAGGGTTCAGGGTTCGGTAGAGCTTGCTTTAAACCGTGGGAGCATGGGCAGGATGCAGCAAGATCGGAGTGTGGTCGCGACACCGATCAAACCAATAAGCACGACATAGCAGGAGCGATGCAATGGGCAATGGCCTAGGACAAAGAATTCGGACGCAACGGACGAAAGGCAAAGGACAGAGAACTGCAGGCTGAGGCCCTGGCTCACCTCCTGACAGGAGGTGCATGTCGCGGAAGCGCTTGGCCGGGGGCATCGCAGTGAACTGGCAGCACTTCTGTGGAATAGGCATAGTCCCGAGACTTCTCGAATTGTCCCAACTGCAAAACGGAAAGGAGCAGCTGAGCAGCTGGACATCGCGCAGCTTAACTCGTGCAGGAGACCAGGCTGGGCCCAGCCTTGATGCCCCCATTGAACGGATCTTCAGTATCCTTTGAGCTAGGTGACAGACTCTTCAACATGTGCCCAGATTCAAAAACTCTGTACCCAGATTGGCCATGAAACACAAATGTACCCAACATCGTACTACAATTAGTGCATTGAAATGCAGGCTTCGTCACCAGAACTTCTTGCTACCTGTGTGTGTGTGTGTGTCAACTCGCGCAGGTCCTCCAAATCCAGGTAAGCGGAACCACCATCAGCTCCGTGGTTCGCCGTGAGACGGCTGTACACGGGACCGATGGCAGCTGAGACTTTTTGAAAGCACTCCATGAACTTCTCCTCAGGGTCGAAACATGTCGAAGCAGAATTTGGCAGTCGCTTGCCTTTATCTTTCGAAGTCCAGACCGGTGCAGTGCGCGATGACAGCTGCTTCTTAGCACCTAAAGCGGTACCTGCTCACAACTCATGTGCTAGGCTAAACCTCCCAAAGAGTCCCCACAAAATGCACGACGGCTCCTTGCGGGCCTTTCGCACTGCCTCAAACTTTCCCTCGATCTCCTCGATGCCCTTTCGCGCGACATCCGCTTCGTGGGACGCGGCCTTGCCGTTAGATGGGATCAAGCGTGAAAGACGTGTCGTCGGGCATGCCGTCTTTGAGCAGTTTAAGCAACCCTTTGTTTACTGTCCACATCCGTCCTGCACGTTTTCCGCGACGCCTTGCAGCTGCCCAAGTGCCTCTCCAGCAAGCTGATATCGATATCATGGGGCCGTGACGGAAACGGATCGGTCGGAAGGGAAGGGTGTGGAAGGCACGAGATTAACGGAATTTAAGGGACCGCTTGGTTGTGACTTGCTGGCCTTCAGATTGGGGCTCAGCCTCTCCAGTTCCAGGCGCAGCCGCTCCAGTTCGCCTCGATATTCGTCCTCGGATGCGGCAGATGCAGAGACAGTTGCAGAACAACCCCGCTGACTTGCGGAATCTTGCGGATCAACCCAAGCAAAATCTGCCCCCTCGGGCGGTTCCTCCAACATCTGCGCCGCAGGGCCCTTGGAAGCGGCGCGCTTCTCCTGGAGCCAGGGTCAAGACGACTAAGACATGGTGCCCTTTCAGCACAACTCATGTGCCCACTCTCCGATTTGATCGCACTGACTCTGCATTTCAGCGACATTGCGAAGCTCTCTCGCGACTCGGATTCTCAGATCCCATTCAGAAAGCTTCTGCTTTCAGACAAGAACCAGGACTGCGAGCTCCACGAGCATCCACGAGCTACAATTTTAGTTTTGGTGGTCGCAGTCGCTTGTGTGTGGATATGCATTCCGATGTCCATTCACTCTTCTTGCCAAGCAGACCCTTGCACATGTTATCTTGGAGTCGGTGAGCTAGGTCCTCCGGAAGCAGAGCGAAGTCGATCACGAGAGGTCCCGCTTCCCCCGGCGGGGAGTTCTGCGTCGGTGCATCGATGGGCTGGCTCTCCTGCACGTTTCATCGAAACAACTGTTGTGGAACCATGCAATTTGGGCGACCATACGACCGCGCGATGGCTCACGAGATCTTTCTGAATGCTCGCAAGCGAGGCGGAAGCAGAACTATCCCAAGGAGGCAGGGTCGCAGCACTAGTCCGCGTGCCTCAACCAACTCCTGAAGGGCCTCGCGACCGCCGCGCAGTAAGGGTACCTGACACAAGAGCCAGGGTAAGGCCAGCTGAAGTGCCCTTCCTCTCACATACTTTCATAGTCTCATGCCGTTGCCGGGCAACTTCCGGCCTCGATTCCATCTACATGGCTCTGCCGAAGAATTGTCGACCGAGCGCTGATCAAGCCCTGTCAGGTCAGCAAAAGAGGATCCGAGCTCAACACGCTGCAGTCCACCTGCCTGTTGCTCCGAACCCAAGTCGCTAACCTTGGCAAGTGCCACAAAAAGTCCGAGAAGCCTCGGGACGCATCCGACGCAAGGCACTTGTGGGTAGGGCCTTCTTCTCAAGCGCCATCAGCTGCTGACGTAAATCCTAGCAAGATCCCTCAACTGTCTTTCAACTGCTCAGGCGGACCTCACAGAACATCCGCTTGCCTTTCCCTGCTGTCGAAGTCCCGACAACTCCTGCATTGAATGAAGATCACGCCGTGGACAAGCCGGAACCGTCGGACAATCTACTGCCTACCACGTACGCACCTTGTCGCAGTCTCGTTCAGCAGCATGTCCTTGTGCAAGGCGCTGTTCACAGGCAGCAACCTGCAGACGCTGACGAGATGAGTGATCCCTCGCAAACTTTTCCCAGCAAATCCCGTCGACAGCACCGTTTTGACATGCGCATCCACGTCTGATCACTTCGGTCGAAGCCTTCAGCTTCAGCCCATCAGCACTCAGCCTACGTATGTCTGCGATGAAACAGCATCATCACACACAAAGAGCTGTCCTTATCGAAGCTGGTTTTGTGTCCTTCATCTAACCGTCTGTCAGCTCAAGGTCCGCCTTTCAAGTCAAGGCCGTCAATTGTCTGGTGGGGTGACGTCGCTCGCTGCCCCAGCTGTGGCTTTTTGGAAGAGGGTGTTGCACGCCACAAGCGGACAAGCCAACTGGCCAACTTGTAACCGCGGGGATCCGAAATCTCACTTTCGCGTCTGTTACTCTTCTCTTCCACTCACATGCAATCCATCAGTTACAAACACCGGGCTTAATTCCACAACGTCTTGAGCACAAGAGGCCACAGAAACATGTCCACCTTTGCGTTTGATTCTCGACTCTGCACCTACGCCTTCAGAATTCAGGCTTCCCACTTTCCTGACACGACACAGCAGCACTCCTGTGACTCCAGTCTTTCGGAATCGCGTTGGAGACCAACTTCCTGCTGCCCACTCTTTAGCCGCAAAACTTCAGCATAGCATAGCTTGACAGAACTGAAGCAAAGAAGAGCTGACGCTTGTTGTTGCTCAAGCTCTGAACAGCTCCAGGACAGACCTTCTGATGTCACTTCTGATCTCCCGAGCCATCCCGAGCCTTCTCACGTAGCTCGGTGACCTGACGCAAAGGTACAACAGCGATGTACTTCAACAGAGGCAACTTGAGGCAACATTAGGCATCGATACTAAATTCAGAAATCTGCATCTGGCGTGCCTCCTTTCGAAACTTCGCAATGAGCTCCTGGGGGTCCTTGGTCGCTTGCTCCTCAATGGTCTGCTGGAGCATGGAGATCTCCGCCTGCAAAGCAGAGCCGAGCACTTCCGCAGAAGGTAACAGGCAAGCATGGTTCGAAAAGGATCAGCACACGCAAGCCGCTAGCCACTGGCATAAATAAGGTTTGCTCGGAATCTGAAGTCTTGGACTCCCTGCAAGCACAGTGCCAACCTTAATGTTGCGCTGACGCCGCTCAAGCTCCGACATCTGCGAGGAAACCGCTTCTTGCTCACGCCGCCACTCGCCTGGGTGGGGCTGATTAGGTCGCACCGGGGGATGGCTGGCGGCTGGGTTCGTAATTTTCCTGTTCAAGCCTCGCGATTCGAGTCAGCTCTGCACGGAGGGCCTTTCGTTTACATGTTCTGTACATGTTGACCTTTCCACGAATCCCGCTTTGAAACTTGTTATTGTTGCATAATGTTGCCGCAGTGGATTCTTTTGACGATGTGCAACAGAAACCGTGAACGGATGCTCCGATGCAGCAGCCGTTGCTTACAGCGACCTCGACAAAAAGAGACCGTAGCCTTAGCAGTCTGCCGACCTGTGAAATCGCACTCCTGTCCCAACAAGTTGGTCCTTGGAGGAGGCCCCGTGACAGCGCCGTCTCTTGCTATCGGCGAGAGAGATTGGGTAGATGTGTGGGTCACTGCGAACTTTGCATCAGAGTCACGCTCTAGCTTCCTCACATCCTCCACGCCCATAGCACGGCTCAGATTTGCAAAGTGTCCAGCCTCGTGTCCATGGAGGGAGCTATTGCTGGACCCATAGAGAGAGAGGGATCGAGAAACAGATGGACCCCACCATACTGTGATGAAGGCACGAGTGGGCGAAGGGATGCATTGCCCTCACGGCTAAGGCTCCTGCAACGGCCTCCGAAACCCGCGCCTAGCAGCAGGGCAAGTAGGCCAGGGGCAGTCATTCCACAACAAAGGCAGAGAGAATCAGGCACATCGACCCTAGATCATCGGGCCCTGTTGGTTCCGGTAGCTTGAACTTTACACGGCCTCAATTGCTATTTCAGGGGCACAGTCAGAACAGTGTTTTCTTCGAAACCTTACCATCTGAGATGCTTCTCGGGCCGCGCGGTAGCAGTGTCTCATAGTGTTTTCCATCACTGGCCTAATGTTGGCACTGTCCTCTGTACTAGCATTCCGATAACAGCGAAGTCGCTGGACATCGCACATGGCCCACCATTGCTTCTGGCATACTTCAGCTTGCTTGGGCTGGGGGCCATGTTTCCACCACCCCGCCGTGATGGAGTCTGCTACATTCAGGAGTTTGAGGAATCACTTTGCGATTGGGCTCACAGGCTACTGCGAGCTGCACACCATGAGCATACGAACTCCTTGTTTGCCGAGCTGCGTGTCAATTGTATCCATACTGCTGGGTTCGATGGTCCATCAACATGCGAAGGTTGACTCAGATTGCGAAGTACCGATGGCCAGGGCTTTGGAAGGGGTTTGGCAGCATTCACGCGATATCGGAGATGTACCTCTTGTTGAAGCATCTGATGTTGCTGACGATCTTGGAACTACCCCAGTCGCTGCAAGCAGCGTAGCATTCCTGCCGGGTGACGTGGTGTTGAGCGCATGCTCTCTTTGCATCATCGGATACAGCCCCTCTACTAAATCGGTCTCGCATCGTCTGCCGCACTGTTGCTCAGTAGAGTTTCATGCAATTCCCAGCTCGCCTTTGGAGGTTCGGCTTGCATGTCAGCCCGTGAGCATTGAACCGCTGCTTCACTTGTAGCTCCGTTCGGCCCATGCGGCTTCAACTTACAGTTGTTTAGGTCATGCTGACTGACGGGTCCACGCAATGCAGGGGTACCTTCACAGCGAACATGTGCAAGTGCACAAAGCATCAACGTCAATAAAAAGTTTAGTTTGTTTGTCCACGTCTATCGCCCTCAGAAGTCCCGCCTCCACTCTCCGCTGCTCTTCACGGAGGCGTGCCTGGCAGCCAGAACCCCCGCCCCCCTCACCTTCCGATCCAGCTGAGGCTGCTCCGGGCCCTTCGAGATTTTAAGTGTTCCTCAAGTTTACACAAGGCGTCGATTTTGTCGGTTTGACACAGTTTTGTCTCCTGCCACTCCCAAACTGCATTTACTAGGTGCAGTTTGGGGGTGCAATTTAGGGTCAAATGAAGGTGTGGAAAGTCTCCAAATGTTCGCATGTTCCACCGGCCCGCACCTCTTCAGCCGCCAAGCGTTGAGCTTCAGGCTGCACGGTGTTGAGCGACGCCTCCACGGCACTAAGCTCCTCACGTTTCTGCTTCAACCTCAGTGCTACCAAGAAGGAGCGGACGACCCGACAATGGCAACGGGATCAGACTGACTTTCCATGGAACAGACTGAGGCTGTCGACGCAGCTCAGTCGTTCTGCGAACTGGGGCCGCCGCTCGTCTTGGCAACGCTGTAAACGTATGGCCATCTCCTGCAGGTACGGCGGACTGGGTGTGTGACGCGACCAGTCATCGGATACAACAGAGTCTTAGCAGAGATAGGTGGCACAAGTCTCAATGCTCAATCCTCACTGCATCACTCAGTATTAATAGCCTCCCTGCTGCGAGGTTCGCATTCGGAACGGTTGAGTTGATCTCCTGCGCCTTTCCCTCGACGCGGCGCAGATCAAACTCCAGTGTGGCCTTGAAGATAGCCGAATAGAAACGCCCAAATGCAAGCTTGATGCCTGTTTCATACAGCTTTGATGCCCTTGCAGCCCTTGCGAGCTTGACTTGACGCCAAGGCGCCACTTCGGAACCACCCGAGGCCTCCAAGGAATGGATCCTGCGAGGCGAGCACGAAGGTGAGTGCGCTGCGCAGAGCTTGGGCTTCTCAGATCCAACCCATCCAACCCTTTCTGCGTCTTTCTGCTGTCCCAAGTGGCTCAAAGAGTCGCTTGTCGATCACTTCAAGCCGAGACCGGGTTGCCTCGCGTACTGAAACTCTGGTGTTACTCATGGTGGCATCGCTTGCCCACGGCGAGTTCTGGCGGTGCCTCAACTTCGGTCAGGTCAAAGCGCGTCGCACCTTCCTGGGTCGCATCAGAGTTCACCTGGGAGAAGCATGCGATGCTGCTATGCAGAAGCTCAGCCAGCTCCATCGATGCATGGCTACACCTCTGGGTGCCCCTTGAAAGCTCAGCGGGATCCCATGGGTGCAATAAAGCATTCCGTTTGGCACGAGGCCCTCACCGACAGGTTACCGTTCTTGGCAATGGCCTCGCCCGCCAGCGTCACAACCTGAAGATGCAGCTGGAGGATTTGAAACCATGGCCCGAGAACTGTGAAACTGGGAGGGCCGAAAGATGGGTCTCGCAGTCTCACAAGGGCCGATCTGTGAGCTGCGCACCTTGCAGGTGACGCCGAGCTTACGGGCTTCTTCGAAAGCCAGGCGCCGGCCGTCGGCCATGGTGTCGGCCTGGTCCCACGGTCTGCGAAACTCAACTCGATGGGGAGGATGCATACCACTGAGCACAACAACATCGGAGTTCACAGATGTTCACAGAAAAATTGACTTCGTCAGGAACAAGCTGAAACGCATGCCATCATGGCCTGCAGCCTCTGAACTGAGCAGAGCAAAGGAGAGTACGGTCTACATGTTGAGCTTCTAGAGCGAACTCGGACTTTGAATCACGGAAGGATAGCAGGTGCTGATGGAAAGGCATACTTTCGAGATTACACTTCAGTTCCGGGGTCCGGACCACAACAACATCTCCCAGCATGAAATCGAAAGCTCTGGCAAACTTCTCGTCAAAGGCAATGCAATGCAGAGCAAGCCGCAGTCCTGGTCAGGGCAGGACAAAGTAAACAGCAAGGTTCTAGAACAGACGGCCTCTTCTGTCTTACTTTGGATCCAAGCTCCTTTCTGGCTATGGACGAGGCTTTGCAGACGCGGGTCAAGGCCGGCAACTCGAAGATCCGTCATGGGCAAGAAGGTCATTGGAGGCAGCATCCGCTCCTTGAGGTAGCGCACACAAGCCTTCGCAGTGTCGCTGCTGTCAACGATCACCGCATCCAGGTATCGCGCTAGGGCCACGTTCACTGCGACGTGAAGGCGCTTTTGCGAGGGCTTGCAGAGATCTACAACCCGGCCACAGACTCCCGGACAGGCCTCTGCCAGGCTTGTGCATACCTGCGACAGTTCACGGTCCTTCTCGAGCTGACGTTCGGTGGCTGTGAAGTCCTGAATAACAGTGATGAGCTGCTGCCTCTCCTGCTGCAGCTGATCTTTCTCGTCACCACGATTGCTGATGGAGCTCCGCAGCTGCGTTAGCTCCCTGAGGCGGTCATCCTTCAGAACCGTGCCCCGATCGAGTGCAGCCTGCGCGGACGTCTCGGCCTCACACGTCGCAGTCGCACGTGTATGCACCTGACTCGATTTTAGCCTTAAGTGCCTCGTTCAACTCCATGACACGCTGCTTCAAGTGGCCCTTGCGTGCGAGAGCGTCCCTCTGATCGCCCTCTGCTTGAATCCGCTCGGCGCCTGAGAGGCGACTTCGAATCACATGCCGATATCGTTCACTCCTGCCCCTTTGAGGCATCGTTGAGGCCCCCACGGACGGCACGAACCTGGTGCTCGATCTGGCGAAGCTCATCACCACTGGCCGCCGTGATCTTTTCAGTGGCGCGCTTCACACGCTCAAACTCCTCAAGAGTTGCTTTAACTCGACATAGAAATTCTGGTTTCTCTTCGGGTGAACTGCTTCATGGATGTCCTCAAGCTGGTCTGCTGTGAAGGCTACCTTGCGCTCCGCCAGGCCCTTGTTCAGGCTCTCCTGTCGAGCCTCCAACTTCGCCTCCTCCATACCTTGCGACTCCCACACAATAAAAACACACACGCGCGCACACGTGTGCAGCACCTACGAAACTTGGGGAACGCGTGCAACTGTCCGAGAGCAGCGCGAAGACTTTCCAGCTGATCCTGGAGCTTGCTCTGCCTGCTCACTGCCATCGGGGCTGTTCTCAGGCTGATCGACGATCGGTGTCGGCTTTTCTTGGCTGCTGACTGTGACTTTTTCACTATCACATCTCAGAGGGGTGTACCGCAAGAAAAGCCCGACCACCCGCCCCATCGCTAATCCTCCCAAAAGAACGAAAATCAAACACCCCACCCCAACCATACTCCACCCCCCTTGGCCCCTTCTCTTTGAAGGCAGTGCCCTCAGCCCAAAACCCCGCCCCCCTCACCCCGCCATGGCAACACTGAATAGCTCTTCTCTCCTCGGACCAGAACCTGGCTACCATGCAGATTCTCGTTCGCCTGCGTCCGTCTTGCTCGGCAGAGTGCGTCATATCCTCCAGCCTGCGACAGGCAAAGTGAAGCCTGTTCGTAGTGCACTGGCGTGACATTCTGTACAATCAGGGGCAGGGCTGCTCCTGGAATCTGTTGACTTCATACTGTACTCTGCACAGGACTAGGGATCGCTGCGGCCCGCAGACCCGCCTCTGCTCCAGAAACCTCTGGCGGCTTTGGTTTGCCACTCGTTCGGGATTCAGACGCCTTGGACAAAGAGGGCCTTGAAGGTACATCACGAAACTGCCAACTGGGTCGAAGACTCCACCTTCACCTTCAAGCCGCTCAATTCCTTCTGGACCTGCTCGCTCTGCTTCTTTCTTACTTTCGTTCATTCTTTCTTTATTTCTGTATTTATAAGTTTTACATGTGTCCTTTCTATCTGTGTTTCTTTCTTTTACCAGGCTTTCGTTTTCTTTCGTCAGGGCTGGGGCAAGGGGAGCTTCTTCCACACAGTCAAGAGAAGGGCATTGCACCCCCCCTGCGCGCGTGCGCGCACTGGTGGCGCGGTCCATGTGTGAGAGCTTTGTTCGATGTGGGCCGGGGATTTCGAGCAGAGAACCACCTAACTATTTTGTTTTTCAAGGGGAGCTCTCTCTCTCTCTCTCGCAGATCGCTCCTTGTCTCTCTCTCTTAAACTCACATGAGATCTCCGTGGGGCGAGCCCTGCCTGCTGCACTGCCAACCGCGCTTGTGCACGCCGCCGATCGCCACCCTCACAACGCTTCTTCGACCCACTTCCAAGCGAACTACCAAGCAGCTTTTGCGATGCTGTTGCCTCCAGTTCTCTCTTGCCAACTTCCACTTGTTCACGCAGCTCCTCGAACAATGATGAAGTGCCAGGCTTGCTTTTCCAATGCGAAAGGCAGTCTTCGGCATGCTAAAGCTTAAGATGGCTCAATGCATCTCCTCACGCTCTTTTACAGCGGCATCTCGCGTCTCCGCTGCACTGTCTAGCTGCGCACAAAGACCTGAGACTTCGGGTGGTGTCATGTGCTGCATGGTTGTGCAGCGGGCCGTTTTAAGCGCAGAGCTGTGCAACCTGAAGAGAAGATACTCCCTTTGAAGGTCGTTCCGTTGCGTTTCAAGGTGGCGGTACCTGGATTGCGAATGAGCTCCATCGTAGCGCATCGAGCTTGAGCAAACATTCATGTATCATCATGTTGTGAACTCTGAGATACTCCTGCCGCACACATTTCCATGATGACAATACGACTAAAGCCGCCCACTGGCAGAGCCGAACACCGTGGCATATCATGGCAGGTCACTCGTCTGCTTCTTCCTTCTGCTGCGAAATTCGTTTGCGCTCGTTGATAGCATTTCGCTTTTTCGTAAAAAGATACCTGCCAGTGCCACTGAGTGCAAGTCGAGACAGACTGGCACGCAGGGGCTTTGCGCACCGGGCTTGTTCCTCCAGCTTTGCCTTCTCGGCCGCCAGGTTGTCATAGTCCTGTGGCAACACAAGCGCTTGACCCGTACAGACTGCACTGGACCAATTGTTAAATTTTATAAACTCGATGCAGCACAACGCTCGAACACAGGAGCAAACAAAAGCAAACAACCCAACTCTGAATGCACAACTCCGACCTGACGATAAGAGTCCGAACCAGAGATCTGCTCGAAGAAGGCGGTCAAGTCCTCTGCAGCATCGATGGTGCTATGTCGCAATGTCGAGTTCGAGAACATGAACACCGTGATGCTCGAATGATGCGTGAAGCTCCTTTCCCTGGCGCTGCGCTGTAGCCTCCACATCTCCCTGGAAGACCAGAAAGTTTCGCACCTTCGCAGATCTCATGAGCCAGCGTGGGACAGCAATGATTTTTCGTGGCACGACTGCCTTTGAGAGGATGTTGATGCTCTCCAGTCGCTTGTTGTAATCGGCTTGCGACACGTTCACGTTGTTGACCTGCCCCACCGTCTGATGATGAAACAGGACTGCTCCTCTTCAGGGTCACTGAAGAAGCATCATGCACGTTTAAAGTGCTTCCGCGGCGATTGCTTCCCCAATTCCGGAATGTACGAAGCAGACGTTCATCATCCAACAACAGCTGCGGGGCCGGCTTGGAACAATCGCCGGCTGCAATGTCCAGTCAAGGTGGTCGAAATCGTGGAAGATGAGCCCATGCCCAAGTATTTTACAGCGTCTGCCGTCTTAGAACACTGCAAGGGCCTCATACCGATTGCACGTCATGGCAGTCGGAAGTGCTCGCGTGCTTGCGTCTGGGAGAAGTAATATACATGAACACACTGGGGTGTGGCGCCCGCACAGCAGCTTCCGATTGGTGCAAGGCAGTCGACATGTGCGTTTCTGGGAGCCTTTGACATGTTTCACGCTGAATCAGCCCGTTAATGTTGTTGAGTGCATGTGCATCTGTTGGGATCGGTGTGCACAGGTTTACCTCGCCTATTCTGTCCTGCCTATTGTGTTGCGATTCCTCTTCCCAAATCCGCCTTCGCCAGTGCGTGTGAGCAGTTCGGCATATGCACGTCTAATGCATTAGAGTAAAGGTCGGTGACTGCAAGTGCGATTGGTTGGCGCCCCCTTTAGGGCACTGTATGGGCGTGCATTATGCATGGTTATCGTTCATGAACTGAAGCGGGTCACGCCCCCACATGTTGTCAGCCCTCCCCTACACACCAGGAAAACGTACCTGCTTTGGTCTGCACCTGGGCCGCGTCGTGGGCAGCTGGCGGGACCCTCATCCTTATTCTCACCTTTCACCTTTATCTCATTTCGTGCTGTGTAATTCCGTCGTGTCTCACATTGCGAGAGCAGGACCCACATCCCCACGGATCATCTCATCTTGTTTTTGTATGCGATTGCTCTGGTCTGTCATACTTGGCACCAAACACTCCATCTGATCTTCGTTTTCATCATCATCATCATCATCATCATCATCATCATCACCTTAAACAAACAAGCAGCAGCAAGTAGTAACTAAG